>JARBWK010000004.1:123209559-123344417 GCA_030556195.1 Anolis apletophallus | reverse complement strand
GTGAAAATTTTAAAAAGGGGGTTTTAATTTTTTTAAAAAGAATGAAAAATGGAATAATAAACGGGAGTTCTAGACCCCCTTTAAAACGGAAAAAAAGGGGTTTTGGGGGAAGTGTTTTGAATTTATTTTAATTAAATTTTTTTGTATCACGAAGGGGCCGGGGAATCATGGTCTCCATTTGTTACTGGTTAGACCTGATTCCAAGATGAAAAGCTTTTTTTTTTAAAAAAAATTAAAACAGTTCCTTAAAAGAATTTAAAACTGATCTTGTTTTTATTGTTTGTTACTTCTTTCAAGGGGAAAACCATAAGACAAAAATTAAAAATTTTTGTCACGATCCCCCCCCCCTTTTGGGGGGCCCCCTTTAATAAAAACACACAGGGGCTTTCTAACCCAATTCCTTTTGAGTATAAAAAGTTCAAAAGAAATCCCCCAATAATATAATTTCCCCCAAAAAAGGTAATAAGAAAAGAAATCCAAAGAAATAGCAAATGTTAAGCGGGGGGGCCCCCCAACCAAAAGTTTTTTGGGTAAACCCCCAAAACCATGGGAGGGGGAAAAACAGGGCAAGGCTCCCAAACCAATGCCTAAAGAAAAACAACCGAAAAGGAAGGCTTGATGACCATTTTTTGGGGTTTTCCCCCCCCTTCCCTTTTGGGGGAAAAAAGGCGGGGCCCGGGGGGTTTTTAAAATTTTTCCCCCACGGACCCCTTGCCAACCCTTGGGGGAAAAACCCCCGCCCTTTTTCCAGGCTTTTCTTCTAAACCCTACCACACCTCCCCGGGGTCTAGCACTCTAGACCAACCCCTTTTCTGTTCAATTAAAGCCCCTTTCCCCCAAAAAGGGGTTTAAAAACCCCCCTTTTTCAGCAGTTTTTCGCTATCTTCTTGAGATTTCCCCTTCCCTAGCATTTTCCCCCCCCCGGGTCTGTCTTTTAAACCCCCGGCCTCTTGCAACCCCCCCCCCGGGTTTTCCCCAAACCCCCCTTTTTTCCCATGTCCACCTGGTGATCTTTTCTCTTCACGGGCCCCCAAACATCATCCCCCCCCTTCCCCAAGCTCGGGGGGAAAAGGGGGGGCCCCAAAATTTTAAAGGGCCCCTTGCCGCCCAGTCATCTAGCCATCCTCTGAATCAATCTCAGCTGCGGGGGGGCCCCCTAATGCTGGGGAAACCCCCGAGGCCCCCACCCCCCCAGGCAAAAACGAGCCTGGCTGGTAACTACCCCCCCTGGGGCCCCCCCGGGCCCCCCTGGGGGTTTGGGTTTGTCGGGTTTTTTTGGGTGGAGCCACCAAATCAGGGCATGGCCCCCCCGGGGCCTGCCCCCGGGAAACTTTTTTCCCCGGCCCATCCCTTCCCCCCCAGCAGATCCCCCAGTTTCCGGTATCTGATGCGAGCATCCAAGATGTCCTGCCCCTTCCAGCCCCCCCCTGGCCATCGCGCATCGGGGGGGGAGGAGGCGGCTGCGCCACATCAGGCCGCCCCCTTCCCCGGGGGGGAAGGAACTGAAACCCCGGGGTGGAGTTTCATGTCCACTGGGAGTTGTAGTTTGAAGGAAACAGGCCCCACCTTCTCCAAAACCTGGTGGGGCCCCAAAACCCGCCCCCAAAATTTTCCCGGCTGGGGCGCGCGGGGGCAAATTCTTGGTGGCCCCCCCAATTTTTTCCCCCCGGATCTCAGGACCCTCCTGGCGCCCCGATCAAACCCCCGCGAGTCGGCTTTCCCGGCCCCAATTGAGTGCGTAAAGTCTTGGAGTGCAGTAAAGGCTCAAAAACCAATCTCCCCCCCCAATTTTTCCCCCCAGACGGTCCCCCGGGTAGAACCGAGGGGGTTTAGTTAGAAAAAAAAGGGGTTTTTTTGGGGGGGTTTCCCCCGGCCGCATTGTTGTAAGCAAACCCCCCCCAAAGAAAAAAAGGGCCCCCCCATTTTTTTTGCTGATAGTTGCCCTTAGCAGCGGGGTACTCCCCCAAAAGGGAAAAACCCCTTTTCTTTTGCCCGGGGGGTCCGGGTGGTGAGCCGGGGCCCCCCCGCACATCAATCCCCAGCAGCTTCTGGCCAGCCTTCCAGAACGGGGAAAAAAATTGGGTCCCCCCCGCCCCAGGCTCGGGGGAAGTCCATGGGGGGAAAACATTTTTCAAAAAATATCAGCAGTCTTTTGGATTAGGTCCCCCCCCACGGGGGGTGAAGTGTCCCCCCCCGGAAAAACAGTCCACCCCACCTTTCTGGGAACCCCCGGGCTTGGGGGGGGTCGGGATGAAACCCGGAAAAAAATCTTCCAGGGGCAGAGGGTCGGGGCGGCGGGGGAAAAAAGGGGCCCCCCCCTGGTTTTTAAAACCCGGGGGACACCGGGGCGGGGGCCCCCATAGTCCCCCCCTTTCCCCCCCATTTTTAAACCCCCAAAAATCCCGGGGGACCATTTTCCAACCTTTAACAGCCCAAAATGGTTTCTGGGGCCGGGTCCGGGCAAAAAGGAAATTCTCCCCCCCGCCGGGGGAAAAAATAGACAGAGCCCCGGGGGAAAAACCCCCTTCTTTATTTAAAAGGGGGGGGGGGCCCCTTTTGGCCCTTTTTCCTGCCCCCCGGGGGTCGGTCCGCGGGCCCCAGCCTGAACACGGACACTCAATGGTCTCTTGTCCGGGGGGGGTGGCGGGCCACTGGAGGGTTGACGGGAAAAGGGCCCCCCCAGCCGAAAAGTTCCCCCGTTTAAGAAACCCCGGGGCCCCGGCCCCGGGCCCCTGCCCTCCCCAAAAACGTACCCCGGGTTTTCGGGACAACCACCCCGCTTGTTTTGGTTCCCCTTTGGGGCCCCCCAAATGAAATCCGAAAAATTTTAAACTAAAAAAACGGGGGGCCATTTTGTTCCCCCCGGGTTTTAATTTGCGTTTTGGGGCTTCAGTTTTTCCCCCAAAATTCCGGGGGTGGTTTGGGGGCCCCCCCCGGGGGAAATTTTTGGCCCCCCAAGCAGGTGTCCCCCGACCTCGAAAGCCCCCTTTTTAGGGGGCCAAACCCCGTTCCTTCTCCCAAATGGGTAGTTTTTCCCCCGGGCCGCCCGCTCCCGGGGGAAAAGTGGGGGCCCAAAAAGGGAAAAAAAATCCGCCCCCCGAGGCTGAAAACAGGATCGCCCCCCCCGCCACACCCCGGGGACCCGGCCGGGGGCGATGAAAGGGGGGGTTTGGGGGGGGTCAAAAAGGGGGTAGTGGTGAACAGCTGCTTCAACTTGGGGAAACCCCCCATCCCCCCCCGGGGGGGTTTTCCCCAAAAAGGGCCCCCTTTCCCCCAAACACTGGGTACGGATCACCCCCCTTGGAAAAATCGGGGGAAAGAATTTTTTTTGTATTTTGTTGGAAAAACCCCCGGGGTTTTAAACGCCCTTTTTTTCTAGCAGGGGCCGCCCCATCGACCAGGGTTGGCCCCTGTCACCCCTGGCAATGCCCATAGGTGAATATGGTACCCCAAAAAAAAAGGGCCCCCCTCCGAAAAAGTCAAAAGCACATTTCCCCCGCTTAGCATAGAGCCGTGGGCCCTCAGCCCCGGAGCACTTTTGACATGGGGACTGGGTCCCCTGACCCCGGGGAAAAAAAACAGCAGGTCATCAAAAATAGACTGCCAAATGGCGGCCCAAAAAGGGGGTGGGGAAAAAGTCTTTCCCTGAAGTTTTGGGAAAAAAGGCTGGAGCGTTGCCAAACCGAAATTTCCCCTCACCAGGTATTTAAACTGCCCCTTGGTCTGGGGCCTTTCCATTATCACCCGGGAAAATGGACGGGGGTTGTGCCCCCCAGGTCCAGTTTAAAACCCTTTCCCCCGCATCCGCCCCAAAAGCTGGGGATCAAGGGCAAAAAGGTAGCGATTCCGGATCATGATCTTGTTGGTTCCCCTTTTGTCATTGAAAACCGCACCCGATTTCTTCAAACAGAATCGGTGCCCGGGGGGTTTGGGGGGGAATAAACCCCCTTCCCCAAAATTTCATCCCAAATCTCTCCGGAGAAGCCTGTTGCTCTAGTTCCGAGAGAGAACAGAGTCTCCCCGGGATTGGGGCTCGGCTGCAATTCAATGGCACAGTCATGGGCGGTGGGAGCGAAAGCGTTCACTTTCTTCTCACTGAACATCCCAAAATCCGGCATACTTCTTGGGCAGGGTGGCCGCATTCTCCACGCCCTGGGCCAGGCAACGCCCGAGCCGTCATGCAATGGCCTGGCAATGGTCGAAGAAAAATTGGCTGTCTTGGCCCAGGAAGTCAGAGTCATGGGCCTTGAGCCACTGGTACCAAGGACAATGAGGAAATCTGGGAGCTTGGTCACAAGAAAAGAAATGTCCTCTTTAGCAGAGACAGTCCCCATCTGGTAGGAGCTGTATACTGAGGTTACAGCCCCGTTTTCAGGTTTCCCATCGATGGTTTGAGGCGCCTTGGGCTCTTGGAATCCAGAAATTTTAACCGGCAGACTTAGCATAGTCTGTATCGATAGAAAGTGTTGGTCGCTCCCGAGTCAATCATGGCATGGACAAATAAAGCCGGCCCCTTCTTCGGGCCACAAACTGACCATTACAAGGAACAATTGTCCAGTCACAGTTCAGGGGAGAAGACTAGCGGCATCGAAAGGAGCGAACCCTCTTAGAACCGGCCGGTCCCTTCCCCCGTCGCCTGAAGTGCCTCTTCGGCCTCTGGGGCCCCTCAAGGCGGCGGAAGCCCTAGGAGTCTTTCCACGAGGTTTCTGGGGGCACTCCTTGAAAAACTCTCCGCCCCGCAGTACCAGCATTAAGTTGGCGCTGACGCGTTGCCTTCTCCGCCTGGAATCCACTTTGGGTGAGCAATTGGCCAACTGCATGGGGCTCTGGGTCATCCGGGCCGGCCGGGTACTGGCAATTGTCGGGGTTGGAACTGCCCAGCTTTTCCTTCCTCGCCACCGGCTTCTCCATTCCGCCCTTGTCCCCGCCCACCTCCTGGTCTGCAGTCCTGCTTTCCATACGAGGCTCAAAGTGATGGCGGCCTCAAGATCATCGGGCCGGATGCTTAACATCTCCTGTGTTTGCAATTCCGTTGTCAGCCGCAATGAGTGGTAACGTAACGCCGGCGCCCACCGTGTCTGGGCAGCCAGGACTCAGCGGGAGATGTACTGGGACAGGGGATAAATCCTGCTCGTCAGCCGAGCCAAATCCTCTCGAAACTCTTCATTCACAGGAGCCCCCATGTCGCCTGATGATCGCGGCTAGGAAAGCCCGCGTGTTCGTATGGGGGACTGGCCTGGATCAACGCGGTGGCCCACGTTGCTGCTGCTGTCCCTTCCATCAGGTTGTAAACAAAACCACCTGGGCTCGATCGGTGGCGAACTCGTTGGGGCGTTGCTCCAAATATCGTTCCAGTTGGCACACAAACTCCTCCACCTGGGCCGGGTTACCTCTGAAGCGGCCAGGTGGGCTCACCCCCGGGTGCCATCCGGCCCGGTCCGGCAGCTCCCAATTCCTGTTGCATTGCTTGCACTTGGGCATCTGTCAAGTTAGCCATGGCGACCACTGTCGTGGGCGCGCTGGCGTCAGCGGCGTCCCGCGGGTGTGATAAGGGGTTCTTGAGTTCTCCGGCCAGCTGTCACGATCACGGACCCAGCGGGCCCCTTAATCACACACACACGAGACGTTCTGAAGGCTTAACCACTTTATTGAGTATATAAACAGTTCCAAAGAGTAAATAGTCCAATAATATGCAATTGTCCAAAAGGTAATAAGCAAAAGTAGTCCAAAGTAACGAGCAAAATAAGCTGGAAGCGTGGCAAGGCTCCGCAATCCATGCGGGTCAGGAACAGGGCAAGGCCCGCAAACCAATGCGGATCAGGAAACAGGCAAGGCCCGCAAACCAATGCGGCTCAAGAACAAGGCAAATGCAAGGCAAGGCTTGATGACCACGGCTGGCTTGTGGTCCCACCGCTCACGCCTGTTCAGGAAAGACGTGGCCGGAGAACTGGGGAAGGATTCCCACGGATCCTATACTTAATCCTTCGGCCCGAGGTCCGCGCCGCTCTAGGCTTCTCATGCCCAATCTCTACTCACGGACCCCCGCCGGTCTAGCACTCTAGACCAAGCCCTTCTGTTCGACTCAATGTCCCTTCTCCCTATCAAAGGTTCGACCCTTGCCTTTCAGCAGATGTGTCGCTATCTTCTTGAGAGCTTTCCTCCCTAGCACTTTCCCCACGGTCCCCGTACATGTTTACATTCTCGGCCTCTTGCGACTCCTCCCGGGTGTTCATAACTCCCCGCTGCTTCCCATGTCCACCTGGTGATCTATCTCTTCACTGGGTCCAAACATCATCATCTCATCCCATTCCAAGCTCTGAGCTGGGGAACGAGGCCCATCTGAAGGGCCCTGTGCTTTGCCCCAGTCATCTAGCTCATCCTCTGAATCAATCTCAGCTGCTGCAGGCCCCTAATGCTAAGGGAACCCCGGGACCGCTTCCCAGCCCTCCAGGCACAAACGAGCCTGGCTGTGCTACAGTTTTCTTTACAAGGTTTGTTCTAAAGCTGAGCAAGCATGATTTGCCCAAAGGAACCCTTTGGATTTCCATAACTGAGTGGTACTTTATACCCTGGTGTTTGGGGTCCAGCAGTTAAACCACGGTGATTATTTGCTTTACTTTGCTGTGTTGGATGTGGATTGCCAGAATTCATTTACTGCTATTTATGTATACATTTTTAATAGACCAGATCACAGAGTGTTTTAATTTTTTTGTCTAGCTCTAAAATGAGTAAACATTTTTACTTATGTGTCATTGGGTTGGATGCTGGCACATCAAATAACAAAATAAGCAAAATAATCTTTAAAGGTGCTCAAGAAAATGTATACTTATTTTTCTTGAATGACTCTAATTTATTTATTTACCATATTTGTATCCTGCCCTTCTTACCCTGATGGGGATTCAGAGTGGCTCACATAAAGGCACAATTCAATGCCTACATCTCCTAAAATAAACATACACATGAAAACCGACCGCTAAAACAACTAAAACATTAAAATGATTAAAATCATATAATCCAATACCATAGTCCGAGGTCGTTCCAATTGTCATTGGCATTGCACCATTCCACATCCATTTATTGCACTGAATATTACTATTTGAAAGCCTGGTCCCATGTCCACATCTTTAGTTTTTCTTCCCTGAATGTCAGGAGGGAGGAGGCCAATCTAATTGTCAAGTAATGCTCAATGCTTCCAAATGTAACATTTTATTAATAAAAAATAACACCCATTGTGTCTGTCACTGATACCATCATATTTTAGCTCACATCTGAACTGGACATAATATGGTTTTATAAAACTGTTGAGGGAAGGAGGGAGAAGGCATGTATAATCAAATAACAGTTTTACCATAACTATATATGAATCAACCAATGGGTGAACCAGGTGATCAAAAATGCAATATGAAGGGAACCTTGGTTACTTGAAAATCTTCTTTTCCCTACCTAGCTGAGCCCGGAATTGCTGAAAACTGCACAACTTGCTTCACACATTGCATGTCCCATTATACACAATTGTTGACCAATCATGAAATAACTAGCTAAACAGATAATTGTGCTAAACACAAGTCTGTTTGGCTTGGCTCAGCTGTAGCTAGTAGCTGGTCTCCAGCAGAAGAGGACACTTCCCACTATTTCCAGCAAGCTTAATCAGCCTTTGGAACATGGAAGGGTGCAGGCTTCAATGACTAAGGATGGACGCGGGATGAAATGAGCTTCAGTTGAGACCTTCAAATAAAGAATTCTTTATTTGACTTCTGTACTTTTTGACTTTTGATTTTGTATTCCTGCATTCTTATGAACCCTGACAATTGAACTCCTAGCATCTGACCACTGAACTATGACCTTGGCTAATGTTTGTTGTTATTCCTAATCTGGCTCTGTACTTCTCAGATTCTCTTCATTAATTGGACTCTTGCCCTTGGCAGTGTCTCATCATTATTCAGTTTGTGTTTTATAATTCTTTTATTTTGGACAGACCTAGAAAGACCTAAGTTTTTTTAATTGTATTGGCTTATGTAAGGACTCACCTGCCTTAAGCAGGGCCGAGGCCTGCTGGGGGGAGTATCACCAGAGCCTTGGCAACAGAGACTGATAGTCTGTCCTAAGCAATTCACCACGTAGGAATAGGCTGGACTAGTGGGAGTCATGACTCAGTTCTGACCGCCCTTAGGCCCAGTAGTCATTCTAGTGGGAACGCTTTAGGAAGAGTGCCATTTAGAACTGTTCTTGTGATAGGCAGTTGGGATACCTGGTCATCTCTGGTGAAAGAGTGACAGGTAGTTGGACTCTTAGACTGTGTGGGTTACGAGTAACCCAGTAGTAGCAGAGACTCAGGGAACGATCTAAGTGATTAGATGTTCCAGAACTTTAATACAACAACCATCTAGTGGAACTATTAGTTGGGAGTTGGGAGACAAGTCCTAGTACTGTCTGTGGTACTGAACGTACCATCTGAAGAAGTTATAATAGCCTTTTTAGTCAGTAACCTCTACGCTCTAGCACATATAGTAAATCTTGTAACCATCACGCCATCTGAAGTATATCATTGTTGTAACCGTACGCTAGTTGCCTCTTAGTAGAACCAATACGATCTGTGCCTATTTTATAGCCTCGTTCTTGTTAATAAATCTTTTATTATTAACTTTTAATAGAAGCCTCAGTCATCTTTCGGTCTCCTCAGTTTACATTCTTGGTGGTGGGTTGTTGTAAGGCCAAACGCTACAGACACTTCATTTAATTAGTATTTGATTAGTAAAGTAAATCCTAATGACCCATTAGGTTGGTGGCAGACTACCGGGAGTGTCAATTAGTCAATTTTGGTGACCGAGATCATCACATATTAATTGGTGTCCAGTGGTTGGATTCGATCAAGACACAAAATCCAGTCAGCCAGAGTTTCCCTCCAAAATACTCTGAGGGAAAACTCTGAGGGAAAGCTGTGCCAAGACTCTGAGGGAAACAATTTACCTCAGGAGTTGCCGCCAAAACAACACCATAATACACCTACACCATTATGGCTCCACCAAGGGGGAGAAGGAATACCTCCACTGATGAGGGAAGTGGGGAGGAATGTCAGCCTGAGGGAGAGAATGTGGGGGAAACCATTAGTACCTCAGAAGCGCTCCAACAAAAACAATTGGAGTTTGACATGATGAAATTCGAGGCTGAGAGAGAGGAAAAGTGAATGGCTTTTGAGAAAGAACAACAGGCTCTTGAGGCTGAGAGGGAAAGAGAACAAAGGGCTCATGAGGCAGAGAGGGAAAGAGTGAGAATGGCTCATGAAGAACGGATGCTTGAGTTACAACTTAGTGGAAGAGAGAACGCATCCCGCTCTTCAGAGGCTGAACAGAGTGGTTCACTGTCATCAAAGATGAAGCTTTTCCCTCGTTATACCAAAGGCGATGACGTAAAAGCCTTTTTAGCTAGCTTTGATAGAGCGTGTATGGATTTCGGGGTGCCTGATGAGAGGAAGATGGCACATCTCAGGCCCCTGATGAGTGCGGAATTGAGCGAGATCTATGGGGATCTGAGGGATTCCGAGTGTGGCAATTATGCCATTTTTAAGGAGCGAGTTAAGCTCAGATTTGGGCTGACAGCTGAGCAGAGCCGGAACACTTTCCGAGAGCTAAAGAGAAAGTCTGGGGAAACGTATTCGCAGTTAGGGTCTGGGCTGGAGAAAGCCTTTACTCAATGGCTGGAGGGCAGTAAAGTAGAGACCCTCGATGACCTGAGGCATTTAATGTGCATGGAGTAGTTTCATCAAATGATACCTGCACAAATGCGATGGTACATCAGGGACAAGAAAATTAAGACTGTGTCGGAGGTGGCGGAGACATTGGATCAGTTGGAGGGAGATCTAGAGGTTAGCTCCCTGATGGTCAAGAGACCAAGAGAGTGGGTCCAGAAAGGGAAGCCTGACAGAGCTAGTCAGGGCCCTAAGAGAGTGGACGCCAGCTCGGGTCCAGTCAGCCAGAGACCAGTCTGTTTTTACTGCCAAACGCCAGGCCATGTTCGGGCAGTTTGCCCAAAGTTAGCGAATAAGAGGCCAGTTTCCCCACCAAAAGCTGTCAAGGTAGTTGCCAGATTACCTCAGACAGAGGATCCCACTCCAGAGGAACACATACCCAGAGTTATGCGGGTATGGAGTGTGGATCGGAAGATCAATGAAGATTATCTTGACGAAATCCAAGTTAATCACAAAAGGTTACTTGGTATGAGAGATAGTGGGGCTGACGTGTGCCTGGTTCAGCCCCAGCTTGTTAAAGAGGGCCAGATGATTCCTGGTGGAAGGTGGCGCATTAAGGGAATCTATGGCCCAATTTTCGAAGTGGACATCGCCACCATCCCGGTCCACTATCGAAAGTATGAGGGAGATTGGACAGTGGGGGTTCTCCCAAGCTTGGAAGTCCCCCTGTTGATTGGTAATGACTTAAGGGAGCATTGTAAAAGGATTAATGCCATTACCAGAATCCAGTCAGAAAAGGCGGGAAAACGTGAGGAGGCTAATTTCACCTCACAAACAGCAGAAAGCTCTCCTCAGAGCAGTGCCGAAGAGTTCCCAGGGATGCCTAATGTAAGCCACCCTGTGGAATTCTTGAGGTATCAGCAGGAGGACGAGAGCCTAAGAGAAATGTGGAGGGAACTCAGCCCAGAAGAGGCTCGACCCACAGAGGCCAACCCTGCTGTTATTAAAACCATAGGGAACAAGCTGTTTAGGGTGGCCCGACGAAAGAAAGGCCCTACCCTGTATGAGGAGACCACACAGCTGGTGGTACCTCAACAGTTTAGAGAGAAAATCCTCAAGTTAGCCCATGATGTGCCATTTAGTGGACATCTTGGCATTAAGAAGACCAAGGAGAGAATCCGAAGTCGTTTCTTCTGGCCAAAGATGGGACAAGATGTGGCTGCCTTCTGTAGAACGTGTGAGGCATGACAATTTGTAGGAAAGCCCAAGATAAAACCAAGGGGCTCCTACAACCCATCCCCGTCGTGTCCACCCCATTCGACAAAGTGGGCATCGATATCCTTGGGCCGATGACACCAGTGACCCGGGATGGACATCGATATTTGTTAACGGCCGTGGATTTCGCTACCCGATATCCGGAGGCGATTCCATTGAAAGAGACTGATACCAAGACTGTAGCAGCCGCGCTTTTGAACCTGTTTGCGCGAGTGGGGTTTCCTAAGGCAATCGTCACCGACTTAGGAACCACATTTATGTCTCATATGATGAAAGAAATGTTCCGGGCGTGTGGCATAAAACACCTGACCACCACACCATACCACCCGCAGGCGAATGGTCTCACGGAGAGGTTCAATTCTACGCTGAACCACATGCTGAGAACTTATGTCCACAAGAATCCCAATGACTGGGACAGAAAGATCCAGCATTTGCTGTTTGCTTATCGTGAGGTGCCGCAGGAGAGTACACGCTTCAGTCCGTTCCAGCTGTTGTACGGAAGAGTGCCCAGAGGACCCCTGGACATCTTACGGGAGACCTGGACGGGACAGGAGGAGATCGCGGACAAGGACGTTGTCAGCTCACCTCGAAGATCTGAGGGGACATCTGTCGGTCATCAGAGACTGTGCTGCAGAGAATCTGACTACTGCCCAGCAGCGCCAGAAAGAGCTGGCTGATCTACAAGCAAGACCACGAACTTTTGCTGTGGGAGACCAGGTGTTGGTTCTGAAACCCAGGCCAAAGAGAAAGTTAGAAGTGGCCTGGGAGGGGCCATACACTGTGGTAGCCATAGACTCTGAAGTGGACCATATAATTTCTATAGAAGCTGATGGGACTGTGTTAACATCTAGTGTCTCTAGTAGCCAGGCAAACGCACAGTTTATCCCACTGGCAGAGGGAAATGTATCTCTGTTAGGAGGGGGGAAGGTAAATAGAGAGAGTGACGTGCCTGTGCTAGAAGGACGAAGATACAACCTTACTGCTGCAGAGAGAAAACAGCTGAGTGTTGTATTACATCCAAATCTAGGAAGGAGCTTGTGTTTTAAAGGGGGAGGAAGTCCCAGCTGTAGAAACAAAACACCATTCCAACAGTTTGTTGGAAAGTCCAAGCCAGATTGCCACGTTGGTGGACGAACTAGGTAGATGGTAAACATCTGACCTAGGTGCATCTTAAAGTTGGAGTTAAGACCTCCAAGACTTTAAGGGTTGCAAATTTATAACCTAAAGGTAGTTAGTAATCAGATGGGGCTAGGCACCCCAGGGTTATTAATATTGATTTTGGTTAACCTTTTGTTTTGACAACTGATGCCTTGACAAGGCTAGTTAATTGATTATGGGTCAGGTAATGTATTATGTATATAATATGTTTTTGTATACCTAACCTGTTTTCATTTACAGAAGGGTTACAATTGTATGTATGATGTATATATATGTAATGCTGTTTTATCTGCTAGACATTGCATGTTAGTTATGATTTGCCAATGTAAATTTGGCTGTATTTCTATGCTCCAGGGTGGGTTAGCACTGGAGGCGATTCGAATGCAGGGATTAGTTGGGGAGGTAAAGAGAAGCCTTTGCTTCAGAAAGCAGAGTAGAGAACCCTGTTTCATTCAGCAAATAATCTGAATTGGGGAGGTGTAAGGACTCACCTGCCTTAAGCAGGGCCGAGGCCTGCTTAGAAGGGGTTTAGAAATCCTGTTTTGGTCGGGCTGGCATCCATCTTGGAGAGGTGGCTGCAGCCAGCAACCATTAAGGGAAGGGAAGCCAGAGCAAAGGGGCATGGCCTTGCAGGCTTGTGCCTAGCTACAGTGTAGAGGCTGTGATTGGCTCGAGTAGAAGGGGAGGAGTTGGAGCTGGCAGAGTAGAAATCCTGTCAGAGAAAGTTTCAGTCTGGAAGTTTGGAGTTTAGAGTGAGGCTGTGCAGACGCACATCTCCAGCCTCTGCTGTTTAGAGTCAGGCTGTAGATTCAGCATCTACGCCTGAGGCAGTCTTGAGCAAGGTTTCTGGGGGAGTATCACCAGAGCCTTGGCAACAGAGACTGATAGTCTGTCCTAAGCAATTCACCACGTAGGAATAGGCTGGACTAGTGGGAGTCACGACTCAGTTCTGACCGCCCTTAGGCCCAGTAGTCATTCTAGTGGGAACGCTTTAGGAAGAGTGCCATTTAGAACTGTTCTTGTGATAGGCAGTTGGGATACCTGGTCATCTCTGGTGAAAGAGTGACAGGTAGTTGGACTCTTAGACTGTGTGGGTTACGAGTAACCCAGTAGTAGCCAGACTCAGGGAACGATCTAAGTGATTAGATGTTCCAGAACTTTAATACAACAACCATCTAGTGGAACTATTAGTTGGGAGTTGGGAGACAAGTCCTAGTACTGTCTGTGGTACTGAACGTACCATCTGAAGAAGTTATAATAGCCTTTTTAGTCAGTAACCTCTACGCTCTAGCACATATAGTAAATCTTGTAACCATCACGCCATCTGAAGTATATCATTGTTGTAACCGTACGCTAGTTGCCTCTTAGTAGAACCAATACGATCTGTGCCTATTTTATAGCCTCGTTCTTGTTAATAAATCTTTTTATTATTAACTTTTAATAGAAGCCTCAGTCATCTTTCGGTCTCCTCAGTTTACATTCTTGGTGGTGGGTTGTTGTAAGGCCAAACGCTACAGACACTTCATTTAATTAGTATTTAATTAGTAAAGCAAATCCTAATGACCCATTAGGTTGGTGGCAGACTACCGGGAGTGTCAATTAGTCAATTTTGGTGACCGAGATCGTCACAGCTTACCTTGCCATTGTTTAATTAAACCTCATCCCTGATAAATGACAAAGACACCTGTGCCAACTTAGAACCTAAGTAAATGAATTATGCTTGGAGATGCAATAGAGGGAAGGGCAAGTTGATATGGGTCTGGCTGAAGTTAGGTGTCCCATGACCCCCTCCTCAGCCTAAACTTGGGCAAAATACATGACCCCAAGAACAAATCAATCTAATGGGCTGCCAAAACATAGCAACCATAGGGGCCTCTTTCCCAAGTCGCAGTACTTTATAAGATGGAGCACACCCTCGGTTTAGCCCCAGGAGCTGGTTCTTTCCCTGGGCCATATGACATGAAATGACTGTTGCACAGCACACTCTTCACCAAAATAATTCCAAGGTATATACTGAATCTTTATATTATCCTCCACACCTGATACCTGCCAAGGACATCTATTTTATGGGCACCGCCCTTTAGCCAATAATCAAATCTCTCAGCTATAGTATAGAGTAGACACATACACTAAAACAGATGTAGGGGAGAAAATTCACAATATGGTCACAAGGTGAAGAAAAGTAGTCAATGAAGGGGAAGACTGGAATTGAACAACCCACAATTTTACTCCATGTAAATGGAACATTATGGCATTTAGTGCCAGACATGTTTATCCCTGGTTTGGTTCCTGAGACCATCACAGTACCTTCTACCCATAATGTAATTGAACCCATCATCATGGGTGCGAATTACATAACTATGGAATCTATTTGGGTCTGATTATAGTATTGGTCTTTATCCTGGTTCATCTCACTATAATCCTTTCAACTTTTGTTCCTCTCTTGATAATAAAAAAACAAAACCCAACCTCCCAATTTTCATCTTTCTGCATCTTCTATAGATACCTCAATCCTGCTTTCGTGGAATCATTCTGGACTAAACAAACATATTATTAAACACCCCTTCATAGGATTTTACAGACTGTTCATTATTGTGATATTTATGCTTAAATCCCATGTACATAGAGTGAACTTTTTAAACCAGAGATCCTGTAAAAAAAAGGAACACTCTTTGATAAACAGAATGCGTTTAGGGGCAGGTGGAAATAGAAATTCAACCTTTAAGAATGTATAATGAAGTAGTCCATTTAAACTGGGTAACTACCCAAGAAGAATGCCTCATTAAACTGATAATCAAGGCTCTTCAGCCTGACTACTCCTGCACAGACAAGGCCTTAAAATATATATGCATTACTCAACCTGTTTCTCCAGCATAAGAGGAGATTCTCCTTTTCAGGCATGTCATTGGGGTAATTTATGTCAGTGGTGGCTGGACCTGGAATGGTTAATGAGAGTGTTTTGAATATTGTTTGAACATGGCTTATAGAAGGAACATACACCAGTGGCAACTCAAGCTTCTTTAAAGACATTTCCATTAGGGGCAGAAGGTTTATGAAAGATCTCTCTACTTGTATTCAACTGTCTGAAAATCTGTTTGCAGTCAAAACTCTACATCTCCCCCCCCCTTTTTTTTAAAAAAAAAATAGAGCTATGTTTTTTTCCAGTTTCTTTTTATAATGTAGTAGACTGCTCTGGGAAGTGGTTGAGAATTGAAGTTATTCAGTACAAGGCTTAATTTCCCTGCTTGTCCTTGACTCCAACAAAATCATTTTGTGAAGCACAATGAGCATTTTGATTTTGATTTTGGTGCCCTTACAATGTCCTTTCATCATTTCTTACAGGATATTTCATCCTCCATATAATATAATAAGTTAATGTTTGGAGTAAAATTCTGACATAGGGGTCACTGAACTTAAACAAACTTTTTCATTCAGAATAAACTAAGAAGGAATGTTAGCAATAGTCTCTGTTCTATTCTTGCCTAAAACACTGCAAAACTCTATCATATCATCAAGTTCCAGACATTTGATTTTGTATGGCTAAGATGTCCAATTACTCAGCTGTTTTAGATGAAATATGCTTCCAATTTGATATCAATGGTGACCATCTTCAGTTCGTTGAGTTCTCTGCCCCAAATTACAAAGTTTGCAATATAAAATCTATTCCCAATACTTATCTCTTTTTTCAATTATTCTAACATTATGGTTTCACGTTTGGTTGTATTTTATCTCCCCCAGAAATCACTACGGTCTAAAGAACAAAATCTTCCTGTAGTTCCATCTGTCCGGACCTTCCACCTGTTCTCCACTAAGCAGTGAGCATTTTCGGTGGTGGCTCGACCCTTTGGAATGCCTTACCGGAGGATGTTCGGGCTCTCAGAGAGCTATCCACTTTTTGGGGGGCCTGCAAAACAATGCTCTTCCGGCAGGCTTTTAACCTGGTGGCCTCTGATAACTCAAGATGACTTTCTTGTGCTGGTCGGAAATCTGTTTTAAACTTATTGTTGCATATTATGACTGTGATCTTTTTAGGCTATGTAAACCACCTCGAGCCTGTGGGGAAGGGTGGTATAGAAATGGAAATAATAAATAAATAAAATAAATAAACCCATACATCTTTCTCCTTTTCCTTATTAGTTCATCATGTTTATTTCATCATTTTCTTCCAAAATGTGCTGTCATTCTTTCAGATATGTCTTGTGTCTACATGTGCCTCCTTCAGCATTCTTGTTGATTTTTGTCTACCTATGCTATTTTCCAATAGTGATTTGTCATACTATTGCTATTCAAGTATTTATGTCAAAATCATTATTTGTCTCTATGATAACTCTGTTTTCAGTGTTTATTTTTGTCATTGTTTCTTCATGGCAAATCCAATAGCAGTTTTTCTGTCCCTCTCTGTATATCTTTTAGTGCAAAACACCTATCTCTGAAGGCTGTGTAGACATATGTACAAAATTTACAGTGATTTCACTGGCATTTGACTAGTTGCTGAAAGGCATTACTTTCCTCAAGAACAACAAAGAGGTGCCTGTGGTGTTGAGATCAAAATAATAGAGGGTTCATTCACTCACTGTTTTAAATCACAGACACTGGCATTGATTTTAAAGAATCCAGGGACTTTGGGTTATTCAGTTTGCCAAAAATAATTGGTAGCATAGAACTGCCCCTCGAGAAAGAGGAATGTTAGTGGGGAGTAGGCAAAGAGAATATTCTGAGAATTCCACAGTTCAATTTGCAGTCATCCTAGATATGAAGTAACTTGCAAAGTAGCCGTAGGCATATCATTCTGCTTTGCCCTTCTCCCCATTTACAATCAAGGGGTAATGCACTGATATAGCTTACAGAGTTACTGCAAAAATGAGTCATCTGTGAAAAGTACTTTGAACATTTAGGAAAAATGCCATATGAAGGCTTATGAAAGGTGGTGGTAGTGGTCATGACTGAGCTAATTCACGGAGGGGTAAATCTGCCAGGAATTAATGCAAACTTTAAAGGTGCTAGCCAACATGCAGAACTTAATCCCCCACAAGGTTCAACATGTGAGAATGTCGAATAGTTCCCCAAAACCAGTATAAAATTTAAAAGTTAGGGAAAAAGTTTAAAACTTTTGTAAAAAAGAAAAGAAACCTATTAAACCTGAGGCATGAATATGGATCAGACACCCTGTTAACTGTTCATTTCAGTGTATAGCTAGCTTATTTAAATGGTGGTCCATAAAACCAAGCATCCCATTGCCCATGTTTTTACTGAATTTTCTTCAACTCCATTTATTTATTTATTTATTGAGCAGACAAGTTCAACCTCAGGGGTTGAGAAGAGCGGGGTAAAATGCCATAAATAAATAAATAATAAATATTTTAGAAACACTTCCCAGCTCCAGGGATTCTTGGACCAAACTGATTATCTGGACCCATCATAGTCTGGGTTCAGGCCTGGTCATGGTACCAAGATAGCTTTGGTCACCTTGGTGGATGACCTCCACAGAGAACTTGTGTCCTTGTTGGTTCTCCTGGATATCTCAGTGGCTTTCAGAAGGATATCACAGTATCCTTCTGGGGCAGCTCTCCAGAGGGAGCCATGGGACACCGCTTTGCAGTGGCTCCTCTCTTTCCTGGAAGACTGTACCCTGGAGGAACGTATCTGCTCAGATCCCTGGTCTTTCACCTGTGGGGTCCCACAAGGTTCTATCCCCCCCATGCTTTTTACATCTATATGACACCACTGGGTGAGATCATCCAGAGTTTTGGAGTTCGGTGCCATCTCTATGCAGATGACACACAACTCTACTACACCTTTCCACCTAATTCCCTCAGATCCTGGAACAGTGTCTGGCTGCTGTGATGGGCTGGATGGGCCAACAAGCTTGTTAAATCCTGACAAGATAGAGATCCTCTAGGTCAGTTGTTTGGTCGATCAGGGTATAGGGTGGCAACCTGTGCTTGAAGGGGTTACACTCCCTCTGAAGACACAGGTCTGCAGTCTGGGAGTCCTCCTAGACTCAGCACTGACACATGATGCTCAGATGTTGACAGTAGTTGGGAAGACTTTTGCAGAGTTAAAACTTTGTACCAGCTGCAACTGTACGTAGACTTGATTATAGTGGTCCATGTCTTAGTTATCTCAACGTTGGATCACTGTAATGCACTCTACGTGGAGCTGCCTGTGAAGGTGACCTGGAAACTGCAGCTGGTGCAAAGTTTGATGGCCAGATTGTTATCTGGAGCAAACTACAGGGAGCAGTCAACCGCCCTATTTAAACTGCTTCACTAGCTGCTGATAAGCTTCTGGTCCCAATTCAAGGTGCAGGTTATTACCTACAAAGCTCTGAGCGGTTCAGGACCTGTCTATCTTCACAAATGCATTTTCCCCTATGAATCCACACACTCTTTAAGATCCTCTGGGTGAGCCTCTTCTTTCATTTCCACTTCTGTCTCAGGCATGGCTGGTGGGAATTAGAGAAAGGACATTTTCAGTCACGGCCCCCTGACTATGGAACTCCCTCCCCAGCGAGATCAGGCTAGCACCCTCCTTGTCCACCTTCCAAAAGGAATTAAAGTCATGGATGTTCCACTGTACTTTTGAAGAGGCAATTCCCTAAACAACTGGCCCCAATTAGGGCCCAAAAATCTTGTCATCAAGCACTTTATGATGGTTATATCTAAATACTTAATGATAAATAATTCTTGTCCTCATCGCTGCTACATATTTGCACTTTTCTCATTAGTTCTATCCTCTAATGTTGTAGAACTAATCTGCCCACTCATAATGAGACACTGAACTTTGCTTTTGGTTCCTGGTACTATTGATGGATTTACATTTCTGCAATAAAATACTCACTTTACCAAAATTCCTCAGCAAAGTCCAGCCAATGAGGGAAACCACCTGGGGAGGGATGAGGTTTTGGCACAGCACCCTTTTAAAAGGGCTGCTTGTGCCTCATGGGCTCATTGCGAGCCAGGGACGTGAAGGCAGAGGGACTAAGGCAGGCTGCTTGGGTGGGAAAGGTGCCATGCCACCACTTTGCAAGGGAACAACATACCCAAGGAACCTAGTAAAATCCCCCCCCCCCCCAATGTATTCCTGAATGTGCTGGGATTTGGAGGTGAAAAGGAAAGGGGAAGGGAAGAGAGATAAAGAAAGAGGAAATGGGAAGGGAGAAAACAGCAGGGGAAATGTCAGGTTAAACCAGTGTAGATGGATTCCTTTCCTTTCCTTTCTTTCCCGCATCAGTTTAAACCAGTGTGGATGGGATGGATCCACATCAGTTTAATTGCAGAACCATATGAAATAGCCAAATTCCTCACTGCACCAAGTAGTCATATATCTGTCACTCGTATTTTGGAATGCACTGGAAAGGTGCTGACAAACATTTTAATACAGAGTTCGGGAAATGGGCTTTAAAATAAAAAACAAAACGGTGTAATAAAATTATGTAAACAAACAGAAACATTAATCATTTCAGAAATTACTCAACAATTGACAAAAAATAGAGATACCATCATGTATGGATGGATCTATGTAAATCTGTGTATGTGTACACACACACACACACACACGGCTTGTTTGATCCAAAAAATGGTTCAAAACTAGTTTCGGATGCAAGGGGCGCTAGTGGTTTGGATCTAATGTCAATTCCTATTTTCACAGGAAAAAAAGTTCAAAACTTTTCAAAATTTCTGAGACTTCTGAATCCCTCGTTAATGGTTTCAAAGTGTTATTTCCTGTTTCATTGGGTGGTCTTTACTTTGAAAGTTGTTGTTTTACTCCAGAAAAAAGGGGGGGAGAAGCAAAGGGAAGAAATCCATCCACTCTGGTTAAAACCACTGGGAAAGGAGAGGAATCTATCCACACTGGTTTAATGGGAGTGTCCTGATGATCAAGGCTCTTGGAAGTCTCATTCATAATCACTATAAGTTGAAGTCCACTTGATGGCCAATAACCATAAAATAAATGCCTGTCCACAAGTCTAAAAAACCTTCAACAATTTTAGCATATGTTGTTTCGCACAAGCAGACAAAAAGTTTCATGTAATCAAAGCAAGTTAAGGGGAGATTTTACCAACAGAGATGTATTTCCAGAATTAACTAGCTAGGGGGCCCTTCAGTACTAGCTATACATACTAGCACTGATCTTATATTAGGAGGACTCATGCTTGAAGAATTGGTTTTATCCTCTTTGACTCTTCTTCCAGAGCCCCTGATCATTCTCCTGTGTTAACGGGCATGGCTGAGTATACCACACAGTCATTTTTAGGCTTCCAAAAATAGTTGCCAGTACAATCAACTTCTGCACATAACATGGGGAGAGGTTTGTGTGATCTTGTTCTTTGCCTTGGGTAGCACAATGGCTTGGGCCCCATCTACACTACCATTTAATGAAATTTCTGAATGCAGTTTAATTGCATTGAACTGGATTATATGGCTGTGTAGATTCATATAATCTAGTTCAATATGCATTATATGATGCAGATAGAATTCCAGTCTACACTGACCATATAATGTAGTTCAAACTGCATTATATGGCAGTGTAGTTGGGGTCTTGCTCTTATATTGAGCACAGATGTCTGACCTTCCAGACTATCCCTATTGATGGATTTACATTTCTGCAATAAAATACTCACTTTGCCAAAATTCCCCAGCAAAGTCCAGTTCAAGCATACACATTTTAACAGTGCATTACAATAGCATTGGTTTCATGAAATATTTTTAAAATTAATAAATTTTACACCCTGGTTGAAAGATACTCATTTCTTTCATATCACCCAAGGCTCTATGCTCACTGTCGGAATGCCACATGCTGCTTAAGATGTGTTTCCTAGTGCCAGCTGACACCTCCAGGGACAAACTCAAGGCCTTTCATGCTAGTACATGTCATATCAAAGCTATCCAATTTGTTTCAGTATGCAAGGGAGGGTGTAGCTCATGAAACCTACTTGAAGCGATCGTAGTCTTTGGATGCTGTGAAGGGGAAGTTACAGCCAAGAACAACAGAATGTGGAACATGACTGTGCAATCTATCAGTACCTTTTTCACAGTTGGAAATGGGTTTGTTGAACAGATGTGGAGGGATTTCAGCAGAGAAAGTACAGAGGACCTGGATGAACACAAAAAGGAAGCTTTCTCAATTGAAGGCTTAACTTGTCAGAAGATGGACTGGGAGGAACACCGCTGCTTCTGCTCATCCTCTCCCCAGTCACACATCCTCAAGGATAATGTCTACTAATGATTTCCCAAATCATGCATTTGGCACCAGATATTTAAAAAAGTCCAAAGCATAACTGCAAAAGCCTTCCTCTCTCATGCCAGAGCCTTGTGTGTAGGAAAATGTTAGTCCTGTCTTTACAGCGGCAGCAGCTGCCATACATAATTTTTGCTGGATTCCCTTCTGCATATCAAATACACTATGTAGATTTCCCATCCATTCTTATCATTAACACCCCACACCCAAGATATGTTTCCAAGAGCCAGTCATATCTACAATATGATACTCATTTTTACTGATATTGTTTCTGGACTGAACACCACCCAGCTTATCTTTCTCTAGCAAACACTGCATTTTGACAATGACAGGGACAGATCTTTCCATTATTATTTTGATTAAATATTAAGGGATGTCCACAGTCAAAGACAACTCATCAAGTTGACTAGAAATGCTGTTTTGCCAAGTTACTTTTCACTTATTTATATCTTAATAATAAATCATGTAACTCTAGGAATCAAATGAGTCATTCTAGGCAAGCAAAATAAAGACTGCGTATCTGCCTTAGATGTTACATGATCAGCAATCTATTTATATATGTTACAATTTTGGATTTTAGATCTTTAAAAAGTTTTTCCTATATTTATTGGTTAAAGATGCCATTAGTCCGATAATAGCCCATCTCTTTCAAAAACAAAAGGAGCAACAATAGCACTCCCTAAATGTACTGCATGTTTTGTATAAATATGGGAAAATATATGTTAATAAAGTGATGTGCGTGTTTGTGGAAGTGGAGGGAGAACATAATTGTCCACAGTGTACCAGAGGTGAACCAGTTATATCTGAGAAGGCAATATGCAACACAGTCCCCTGAGTCTGCATGCTTCCTTTCCCAATTTTTTAAATTTATGGGCAACCTGTTCCACCACCTGCCAGATTACTTCGAAGCAAAATAAGAGGAATGAGTATCAGGAAAGAGAAGTCCCTTGGTTCTCATATTTTCTTTTTTCATACGAGAAAAGTTTATGACATTCTTTGGGATTGCACTTTCCTCACTCAGAAGGCGGAGAGATTTTTTTCTACTCTATCTCAGCAAGTAAAAATGATAACCAAGACTGGATCCAACAACAGCAAAATAATTTGGTTTTACCTTGATGCAGCTGCTACTGTAACACACAACATTCCTCCCCCTTTGAAGGAAAATCATTTCTTTTCATTTCTAAGAAAATTTATCTCCCCCACCCCCAATGTATGGCTTGTGCTTCAATTCAGGTCCAGGGTGAAATGGGGGGATTAGAGGGGGCACAATTTGGTGGCCGATTACCTAGTTTTGGCAATAATCTTTTTTTTAAAAAAAAAAACACTTTCAAAGATGTAAGAGTCTGTGCTCACTGAGGGATCTGTGTTACATACTTTTCAGTATATTTTATTCTACTTCAGTGCATGCGGCTCTCACTTGGGTGGATGGTGGAGAAGGAGTGCATGGACATTTCCCCAATCTGTCACTGACATCTCTTCTACACTGTTGTGTGATTTCCGAGCTGTGTCATCATGTTCTAGCACCATGTTATCCTGATGTTTCACTTGCATCTGTGGCTGACATCTTTAGGGGATGAGATCCTCTGAAGATTTAGAGACTCAGAGCGGGTTACAAGTCATATATACATAAAAACATACTATATTATTAGCATAATACTAATACATCATTAATAACATTAGTATTATATAATATTATATTGTTGCTGGGGGAGGAGCTTTAATATTGCAGGAGACAAGATGGGACTGTCTTCTCTATTCCCTTCTTCACTGTGTCCCCAGAGCAGCCATTGGTGGTGGAGGAAAGGTTAAAGATGCAAGCCACAGATGCAGACAGAACATCACTCCACATGAAAGCAAACTCTTATTTTGCATCAGTGCCATTTTAGTTCCATTTTTTTTACATTCAAATGTTTAAAGTCACAAACAGCCAATGTGCTGAAGCGATTTGAGTATTGGATCAGTACTCTTGACAATTGTTAGAATCCTTCTCACCCATGTAAACCCACTAGTCACACTCTCCCAGTTTCAGAGGAAGGCAATGGCAAGCCTCCTGTGAATCTCTGAATATCTATCTATCTATTGATCAATGGTCCTATCATAGACTCTCAGCTAATGGGAACTCACGCAACCAGAAGTCTCAACAACTGGCAAGAATCAAAGAAAGAATACTTTAAATAAACATTAAAATAAAATTAATTTAGTGGAAATCTAAGTTTAAACTTCGTGTGCTGTGAGCAATGATAATACCACATGTTAGTGAAGTTCATTAACTTGAAAAGTTTATTGACCTCTATTTAATTTGCATACTGCATTCACAAATCTATTTTTCATAATACAGTAAAACTGTGTTACAATAAATTAAGTTTGTTGTTATTTGCTCCTAATTACTGTACTTGATATGAATGTCAAGACAATACAGAGATAATGGTATGGCATTGTATGGCATATAGTATTTGTTAAATCCATTGTTAAGCAACCAGACACTGCATTATTCAGCTTCTACCAATCTCCATGGCTGCCCGTTAATGGAGAGACTACTGTTTATTAAAATCTCAGAATGTTATCATATGCATCTCCTAAATTGGCTTATACCATTTTAAATCATCTTGTATGAGACTGGAGCATGCCTGCCCAGCCCCTCTTCTTACATTTTTGAATGCAATTTGAGAAAGCTCATAATGCATTAACCTTACAACACATGCAGGAATGTGATTTCTCCCAATCCATACTGTCCCTGTATTCATACATGCCCCACCCCTTTGTTTTATATAAGAACTGTGAAACTTTGACAGATAGGAAGCTCAAAGCTCCCGAGCTCCCATGTCTCCACAATTATAAAGCTTTAATCATATACTTTTTTTTAAAAAAAAAGCACTTTGCATTTGACATACTATTGTGTTTATTTGGCAAGTATTGTGCTTATTTGGCAAGATTAAACTTTTTAAAAAACTTTCATGATGAGACAAAAGCATACATGAGTGGGAAGTGCTGCAAAATGTTGTTGCCTTGCAAGAAAAGGAAATATTCAATCAACAGGGAAATTCATATTAGAGGCTTGGTATAGGCAAGGATCATCACCATTCCTTTGTTTTTTAAAGGAAGTGATTATAATGATTAGGGAGAGAAAATATTGTTTGTTTTGCAGTCAAGGAGGGCAACCTATAATGAATGACATGAATTACTAAAGCAGATTTCTCCTACTGAATTGCAAAACACACTTTCTAAGAACCTCATCACTTGATGAAAATTCAACATCCTAGGATGCTACAGCCTCAATTGACCCATGGAAACCCACACCACCCACCACATGATGTAGCCTCACTTCTGGTGGGGCTCTGTGGGTCCACTGTGGGTCCTTTATCTCCAACGTGGTGGCCCCGTTCGGACGTGCCCCAGAGGAGATCCGCCCAAAGCCGCCAGAGTTGGTGCCTTTGGGGTCCCCTTCGACCCGGAACATAGAAACTCTGACTTCACCATCTGAGGGGTTTGACCTCCAGCAGGAAGTTGCTGTAGAAGGTCCCCCCAGAGCTGGCACAGAACAAAGAAATAGCCAATGCTTTAGCTGGTGCCTGCGAAGGAGTACATTGGGCTCTACGCCATCAGCTACTCACGGTAAGGGCTTGCTGGGGCTGCAACATGGAAGAGTCTCAGAGGGCAATACCTACTCCTCTCTTGCCGCAATTCGACTACAGTTCCAGCTGGTGTCCTCCCAGCTCCAGAGGCTGGGAACCATGCTGTCAACCTACCCCTCCCTGGACTATCAGCGGCTGCCCTTTGTACAGGCAGATGGTGGACTGAGCTGGAGGAGGGCGGGAGAACCAAGCAAAGCAAGGAAAGCAGGAGAAGTAGACCCTCACCCGCAGAGAGCTACCTCCTCACCCAGTTTTCTACCTACCTCACCATCGGGAGGTGATCTATCCGGGCCCACTGAAGCACGTGAACCGAACAGCCCCCCAACCACCTCGGCGATGCTTTGCCCTTGGGGCGATGACTGCCCATTCGCAGGCTCAGGAGGCTGCCCATGGTCTTCCCATTCCCCGACCTTTTCCGTGGAGACTTTGGGGTGTGCAGTGGAGGTGCCGGAGTCACCGGAGCCACTGGACACCACGGCAGTCCTGGCTAAGGCCCCGGATGGCTGGCCCCGACGCCAGGCATGTCTGCTGCTGCCCCAGGGGGTGTTGGCAGGCTCAGCCAAAATGGCGCCCATGACTCTGGACGCCGTAATGGCGGAGAGCCCTCTTCTGCCTTCTTCCCCGGCCACAAAGCAGGAGACCGGGAGACGGAGCAAACAGAGGCGTGTCCAGAGGTGTGGCTGGAGGCATGCCCAGAAGAAATCTCCGCCCCATCCAGCTCCTCCCCCGGTGGCTGCTAGTGTGCCGATCCAGGCAGATGCACCGGCATGCGTGGAGTCCGAGCCAGTTACAGAAGTGCTCCGAGCTCCCCCGTCTCTCTCCCTGGCCCCAAAGCATGAAGCGGGGGGCCAGAGCAAACAGAGGCGTGGCTGGAGGCAGAGCCAGAGGCATGCCCGGAGGAAGCCTTTACTCCATCCAGCTCCTACCAGCCTCCTGGGCCGGCAGATGCCAGCTACACCGGCCAGCATTGACTCTTTCACCTCCCGCTGTGAGTCAGCGGCTCCATCCCTTGCTGAGGGCTCGATGGGCAGACAGTCTGAGGTGGTCAACATGCCCCCCACTGAATGCCCTCAGAATGGACATACTGAGATGGCCAACCCCCTAGAATCCAGACTGCGCCTGTCCCCAGCTTCAATCCATCTGACAAGTGATCTCCAGGCTCTAAAACCTGGAATGCCCCTGTTGCCAGCCTCAATCCACCGAGCAGGCAATTTTCAGGATTTAGGGTCTGATTTGGCCCTGAAGGCATCCAGCCTCCCCCCCCCCATTGGAGGGGGGCTGAGGAGAACAGAGAAACGGCCACCTCAGTTCACTCCAACCAGGACCTATTGGGGCCAGCGTCAACATCTGAACTCCCCACGCTGGTATGCCCAGTGCCCAAGAGAGTCCCTGTTGGTTGTTTGGCGAACCCACCATTAGCCAATAATGACATGGCGGAGGAGGACTCAAGAACCACTACAACGAGCACCAAGCCTCCAGGCAAGGGCCAACAAGGTCTCCGCTGGCAGAAACGGTGCTTTAAATCCAGGACATTTGAAGGGGCGGGTTTTTCTACCAGATGCAGCATTAGGGCAGCAATCCAACCATGTGCACAAAGCCCCAATGGTTTATCCCCCCCCCCCCCCGATTTCCCTTTTCGGGGGGGGGCTGCAAATTAAGCCTGTAAGATCTACAATGGGCCCGGTGGAAGCCCCTATTGCGGTGATCTCTGGGATGGGGAAGTACAGCATTAGGCACAGGCCGAAAGCGAGAGGTATGCTGAGTCAACGTGAGACTCAGCATACCTCTGACCTGCGTCCTATCCCGAAGCACACTGGTTAGTAAACGCACACTCAGTTAGGAACAAGACTGCAACTCTCAAGGATTTCTTTCTGGAACAGCGAGTCGATCTTTGCTGCATAACTGAAACCTGGATCAACGATGGGGATGAAACCTGCCTGCACGAGTTAGCACTTCCTGATTATGTCGTTACTCACCAGAACAGAAATGGGAGGCGCGGGGGGGGGAGTGGCCATTCTCTCCCGTGACTTGTTACATCTTAGAGTGGTCCCCGCACTGGAAACAGATGGGATTGAAAGTGTCGGCCTGATGTGGGGAGCCCCGGAGAGTGTAGCCTTCTTGCTGGTGTACCGAGCACCTAGCGTATGAGCGAGAAGTCTCTCCCTGCTGTTGAAGACTGTGGCTGAGTGGCCATTGAGGTTCCCTAGACTTGTGGTGCTGGGGGACTTCAATGTCCACGCCGACACAGCCTCCCTTCCATCCACAGCAGGGGACCTAGTGTCGACCATGGCGGCACTAGGCCTCTCCCTTACAAATTCGGGCCCCACATATCTGGCTGGACACACCCTCGATGTGATTTTCTCTGCGGGTGTCCAAGTGTCCGTCACCTCCGTAATCGAGGTGCCATGGTCGGATCACTGTGCTCTAAGAGTCCGAGTTGAGTTGATTTGGGTTCGCCCGAAGAGACTTATGGAACCAACTAGGTTCCTGAATGCCATGAGGGCTTTGGAGCCTGTCAGCATCTTGCTCGAGGAGCTAGTTACCACATGGAACTGTAAGTTATCCACCGCTCTCGACGAGATTGCCCCTAAACGCCCTCTCCAACCCCGCAAGAGCCGCTCCCCATGGCTCACAGAGGACCTAAGAACCATGAAGCGGGAGAAGAGACGGCTAGAGCGCGTGTGGAGGAAGCTCCGTGACGGACCTTCGGAATCAACTTATAAGCTCTTTATGGAGGCTTATGAGAATGCTACCAAGGAAGCGAAAAATTCCCATTATACTTCCCTGATAGCGTCTGCAGACTCACACCCGGCTCAATTGTTCAAGATAATTTGCCAGCTTACGATGGTCCCTACCATCCCAAATAATGATGATTGGGCCCTTACTGCCAAGGCTTTTCAGAGTCATTTTGCAGACAAGATTGCAAAGCTCCGCCAGGACCTTCCCGCCACAGTTGATACAGTACAGGAGCTTGAGACTCCGTGGCCCTCCGCCGGATCCCCCTTCGACCGGTTTCGACCACTGGACGCAGAGGTGACAAGATAGTCGCAGCTCTTCGACGTACCACCTGCTCCCTCGACCCGTGCCCCTCCACGCTGATTCGATCTTGCGTGGAGGAGTTACGTGGCCCTCTGTTGAATATAGTCAACTGCTCCCTTGAGCAAGGAGCTTTTCCAGAGGAGTTAAAAGAGGCGGTGGGAACTCCATTGCTGAAGAAGCCAGGGTTAGACCCCGTGGCTCCCTCCAATTACCGCCCAGTGTCTAATTTGCCGTACCTGGGCAAGGTAATTGAGAGGGCAGCAATGGAGCAGCTGCAGGCTTTCTTGGATGATGCAACCTGGCTAGACCCCTTCCAGTCCGGCTTCCGTTCTGGCCATGGGACAGAGACCGTCCTGGTCTCCATCACAGACCTACTCCGTTGCCACTTGGACTGAGGCGGATCGGCGCTGCTCGTGTTATTGGACCTCACGACAGCGTTTGATACTGTCGATTACCAACTTTTGACACACCACCTGGCGGTGGCGGGGGTGAAGGGGACAGCTCTCAACTGGCTGTCCTCCTTCCTCCAAAACCGCCTGCAGCAAGTGAAGTGGGGAGGGGTGGTCTCTGAGGGCTCTGCCTTACACTGCGGGGTCCCTCAGGGGGCCATCCTCTCCCCGCTGTTATTTAACATCTACATGCGACCACTCGCCCAATTGGTGCGGAGTTTCGAGCTGGAATGTCATCAGTACGCTGATGACACGCAGCTCGTTCTGAGGATGGACCCCGGGGTGGAATCTGTACCCGATAATTTCCAACTCTGCCTAGAAGCCGTAACTGGATGGCTGCGAGCCAATAAGTTGAAGGTGAACCCGGCGAAGATGGAGATCTTGTGGCTAGGCCGCCCGGAGGGGGAGAAACCCAGTTGCCGACGTTTGATGGCGTGGCACTATGCCCGCAGTCCTCAGTAAAGAGCTTGGGGGTCCGGCTGGACCCACAGCTGTCTATGGAGGCACAGATTGCTTGTGCCTGCAAGACAGCCTTTTACCATCTGCGGCAAGCAAAATGTCTGGCTCCCTATCTCTCCCGTCGCGACCTGGCCATGGTGATCCAAGCCACAGTCATCTCGAGGCTCGATGACTGTAACGCGCTGTACATTGGCCTCCCTTTGTCGGTGATCCGGAAACTTAAACTGCTGCAGATCCCGGCAGCTCGTTTGCTGCTAGGAGCCCCAAGAACGGCACATATAACGCCACTCCTGCGCGAACTGCACTGGTTGCCCATTGAATTCCAGGTCTCCTTCAAGGTGTTAGTTTTGACTTTCAAGGCCTTATATGGTTTGGGGCCAGTGTACCTGAAGGAGCTGCTTACCCCATATGCGCCCAGAAGATCACTGCGCTCAGAGGGGCTTAACTTACTTGAAGTCCCGGGTATGAAGTCCTGCAGGCTCTCTACCACGTGGCAGAGAGCGTTTTCAGTGGCGCCGCCGGAGACATGAGCCTTGCTGGACCTGATGGCGTTCCGCAGGTCCTGCTAGACCTGGCTGTTTAGACAGGTGTTCGATGTCTGACATCAATGTGATGTGGTCTTTAATCTCTTTGAAAGTGTGTTCAGAACCCAAAAGATGGAGGAAAGCATTTTCATTTAACACAATTTTAACATAACTTGAAGCTTGGTTTGGTACAAGATTATGACAATATTATATGACAGTGTTTTTATTCATGTCTATAGAACCTCCAAAACAGTTTATTGACTTGTGTTTGAGAAAGCTGAAATGTATTTAATTCAAAATATGAAAATGATAAGAATTTTCAAAATTTCACTCTGGGAGACTGAAAAAATGAAAATATAAATTTATTCCCCTTCCTTGGGCATATGTGCCCTATTCTATGTGCTGGTCATAGACCATAATAAATCATTGATTGATTGAATATAAATTTTAAAAAGAACCCTTAAATGAGCAAATTTTAAGTCCTTAGTAACCGCCTTCCTCTGCATTGTTACATATGGCAACTACATCTCCAACTACATCTATTTTCTGACTCTCTTGCCTTGCAAATTGAGATCTCAAAAACCAGAAAATATACCTTTACTCAAGAACTGGTATTGCTCATGATAAATCTATCAATCAGTCAATCAATTTTATTACTTACTTAGTCGCCCTCCACCAGCGGTGCTCTGGGCGACTTACAACATAAAACCAATAAAACACTTTAAAAGAATTACAATTAAAACAACTAATCCAATGCTCTGCCAAAGAGCCAAGTCTTCAGTGCAACAATAAAGTATCTCAGTTCGTGCATGGCTCGGATGTCGGATGGAGCTCTCCGCCTAGTGACCTCCAGACGGATTTCTCTAAGGCCTGATATATGGAGGAGATTCTCTTGGGAATATCAAGGTGGCCGCTGGGGTTGAAAGGGGGTCCCTAAACATCTTATCTGGTCAAATAAACCACACAACAAGGAAGCAAGTCATTTTATGAGGAGCAAAGCGTATTTATCATTTCCACTTTGATGTTCCAGCTGCATCTGATTTCTTCTGATTGTAAAATAAGGACCCTAGGAAGTGTTAGGAATTATTTCTGAACACTGAGAAATAAAGAAAAGAAAACTTTTACTATTCAGATATTATCACCTATTTGTAAATGAACACTGAAAGCAAAGAAATTGTGTTAAATGTACTACATGTATTTATAGTATTTACTACTGGGGGGGGGGGGGAGAGGTTGTCGCTTACTGCATGCTTAGTCATCTTACTTATTACTTTTTTTAAAGTCCTGAAGTTACGCTATTGACTTAAATTAAACTTTGGAAGAATAAGGCATTTTAGAGTAGACTAAGGGTTGTAGCCTTTGGAAATACAAGTAACTGCTGACCCCAAGATATATGAATTCTACCCAGGGGAGAGATTTTGATTAAAAGTAGCTTCATTTTCTGCTCGGTTGGTAATAACCAAGTTACTCCTGATGAGCATGACATATTTTTGTATCCTCAGGTACAAGCAAGTAGCAGATGTATGACTGCCCTGCACATCCCTTGTAACCAAACCCATTATGTATAAATTGGAATTTGATTTAAGTATCTCATTTATAAATGTAAGACTTTAAACCAAGACTTTAGCTTGAATTTCTATGCAATGATTAATAAATCTGTCTCTTAAATCAGTCTTCTTTAACAAATAAACTGGGATTCATAAAATAGACCTTAATGCCCAGAGTATATAAAGTCCTGATTTATAAATCACAGAAATGACTGAAAATCAAGGCATATTGGTTATAAATCAGCAACACTACTTTCAAAAGTGTCATGCTGCCGAAACAAGGTATGAGACAAATGTGCCTAGCATTATGGATGTATATTTAATTTAAGTATTTTTTTTAAGAAAAGCAATTATGAAGCTACCCTGAAGCACTATGTGAAAAGAAGCACCTTACAAAAGCTAGGGAGCAGGACAAGAATTTGATTGGTATTCTTATAGTTTCGCCTGGACATTAGTAACTAACCTCAGGGCTAGTCAAATATATTTTAATGCCAAGGGGTGGTGGGGTGGAAAGTAGAGGGAATTCTCCCTTCTCTGCTTATTGGCCTCCATGTAGAAAAAGTGGATGGACAGACAATTGAATATTTCTACAACAGTGATAATGGGAAAGCATTCTCTCTTGCACTTCAATGTATAATGATGGCATGAGAGATAGTGTAGACTGATTTTGCTGTCAAAGACCAACATCCATCTGCTAGCAGGTCTAGTTCTGACTCTCTTGGCAATCCCCTCAGTCTGAAAATTGTTCACCAGCACTGTGGTTGTCTGACACAATGTCGGTTCTAAAGCATGTTGCATCAAATTTCCCCCTTTCCCTTGCTTCTTATGTGTGATGTTTTTGTCACACATCACAGAATTTCCTTTCCGCATGATGGAATTTAAGAATGTAGGCCATGTATCAGAAGTTGTGTTTGGACACAGGTACTGAAAACATGGATTAGAGTATTGGGATTGGAGCCATTTCTTAGCTGGAGGGAGAGTCATTGTCTGAAATCCTGCAGCAGGATATGGTCCACAGACAAAACTTCACCCTATTTCTCTCTTTCTCCGCCCCCCGCCACCCCCCAATGCATATTATGCTACATGACCACAGAAGTACTGTAGAGGCCTTAGAGGATTTCTTCTCTATTATGCCTGTAGCTATAGGAACATATTCAGATGCTCTTCCTTCACTACAACCAGTTTCTCCACTGAATACTAAAGATATGTGTTTTTGCCACCAGCATAAGATAGAAATATTTTAAAGGGAGGATTGGATTAAGGTTAAATTCTTCCCTTCTCCAATTTAAGTTTTAATAAATACATTAATATTATGCTAGCATAACAAGTTCCCAGTCATGGAAGAAGTTCTTTTTACATGATTACCTTCTTTTTGTGTGAGTTGATAAAAGGAAGATCACTTTAGATGAAAATACCTTGTTGAGCAGGCATTGAAATAGGAGAATGCACAAAAAAGTATAAACTTACCACAAAAGAGACAAAACTTCAATTCCTGAGTATGCTAAAGCAATCAAAAATTTGAAGAATTGGGGAAGGCAGTACAGAATTTATTGGCATTTTCTTTCCACACATTGCTTGCCACCTTCTCTTGGCATTGAGCAATGCAGCATCTCTATCCAATTATGAACCCGGCTGATGGTGTTTTTATCTATTCCATATTTAATTGGTTTGCTAATCATGGAGGAACTTGTTAAATGCTTTTCTAAAATTAAGATAAATGACATTCATAGCATTCCCACCATCTACAAGAAAATAAGACATAATATTAATTTGACAGTATTTGTTCTAGACAAATCTATGCTGGTTGTGGCTAATCATCAGGATACTTGCAGCTGGAGTCCCGTATAATCTTTTCCAATGTTTTACCTGGTCTCCAGAAAGCGAGTGCGCAGGTGTGGATGCCGTGCAGGAGTTGGAAGAAGACAATATCCTGGCTCTCACCATGCTCCCCCTACTGAGAACTCGAAGAGCAGCTCCGAGATACCCGCTTCTACTGTTAAATAAGTCCTTACTACTTTGTGGGAGGAACAAAGGACTGAGGATCATCGGACCAAGATCAGATCACAAAGATTCTGGAGACAGCGGTCCCAGAAACAAAAAGCGCCTCCAGATTACAAAACCAGGATTTTATGGAGAGCAGACTTTAGAAACCCGGTGAGGGCTGTGGCCCCTATCCCTATCCAAAAACCTGACTCAACATCGAACCAATTAACAGGAAACTTGATTTTTACACCAGCACCAGCTTGGTCAAGAATCTCCCCCACAAAACTCTTTTTCATTTGGCCCTGCCCTACCTTTTTTCAGTCACAAGGCCATACAGTGAACACCTAACTGGCTCTTATGCCTAAAACAGCTCGGGGAGGGGCATTCCAGTGATCTTGGGGAGAGGGATATATAATGCTGACCTCAGGCTGGGTGCTAGAGAGAGGCTGAGTCGATGGAATTCTCAACCTCTCTCCAATCTACGTGTCATCCCTATATGTTCCACCAACAGCCCTACAGCAGCTCACTTTCCATCTCTATTATTAATCACTGCTAGGTCTGTAGTCAATAAAACCGCAACACTCCAAGACTTCATCCTTGATCAAAAAGCGGACCTTATATGCATCACAGAGACTTGGATCCGTGGGGGTGATAATATCCCCCTTCATGAGTTGACACCTCAAAGTTTCAAGTTCTGCCAACACGCTCAAAGTGAGGGACGGGGCGGAGGAGTAGCAATACTCATCCACAATCATTTCACCATCCGGCAGATCCTCACTCCAAAGATAGTTGGTATCTAAGGCATTGGTGCGACACCTGATTGTAAAGAATGTGTGGCTATTCTGTTGGTTTACTGGGCCCCTGGGTCCCAGAGGGAGAGCCTGTCTGAATTATTAGATCTTGTGGTGGACTGGGCCTTGAGATTCCCCAGACTCATTGTCCTTGGGGATTTCAACGCGCATGTAGATGCGCCTTCTCCGTCCTCAGCGACTAGTAACTTCGTGACAACTATGGAAGCTCAGGGGCTCATATTAGTCAAGACTGGCCCCACCCATCGGGCTGGCCATACCCTGAACCTAATTTTTGGTACTGGCTTACAAATGTCTCTATCTGCATCAGTAGAGGTCCCGTGGTCCGATCATTCGGCTCTGAATGTTCAGATAGATATATGTGCTCCTCACCCCCAAGAAGCCAAATCAATTTTTGCTCGGCCCAGGAGACTTATGGAGCCTACCAGTTTTCTGAATGCCCTTAAGGGCTTAGAACTGCAGAACATCCCTCTTACTGAGCAAGTCGACAACTGGAATGCCAGACTGTCGGCAGCGTTAAAAGAGATTGCTCCAAAACGCCTCTTTCTCCCTCGCCAAACCCGTGCCCCTTGGTATACCAGCGAGCTAAGGCTGATGAAACAAGAGTGGAAATGGTTGGAACATTGGTGGCCTGTGAATGCGAGCGGTCCTCCCCGACCACCCCCTCTAGCAACTGGGGATGCACAAAATCTCCTGAGGAATGTCTGCTTTCCTGCCCTGTGGATGCCAGCAGTCCTCCCCGACCACCCCCTCTAGCAACTGGTGGACACAAAAAATCCCCTGAGGAATGTCTGCTTGCCTGCCCTATGTATGCCAACACTCATCCCCAACCACCTCCACCAACACCTCGAGGGTTTATAGTGTTGATTCCCAAGAAAAGGATTGGATTTGATCTCCAGTTTCCCAAGTCTAAGCCCAAAGAGAGGGAAGGGGCCATCCAAAGTGTTATTTTATTTATTTATTTTTTAGATAAAATCGTCTTTATTGATTTTGAAAGAACATAGAATTAGACTAAGACAACATGTAACAGCTCTACACCACTATGGACATATCTAAACAATAACACTCTAACTAACTGACAATAGACGATTCACATGAGTACTTCCTGCCCACATCCCCGCCACTCTGTAACACTTCTATATTGTGTTACCTACTTAAATCTCATTTTCTATCAGGTGATTAACCGGTTAATAACATCCAAAGTGTTATTGTGTTGATTAGATTGGATTATTTGATTTCTAGTTTCCCAAAGCACAATGTGTAAGCTCAAAGAGTGGGAAGGGTCCTTCAAAAGTGTGATTGTGTTGATTAGATTGGATTATTAGATTTCTAGTTTCCCAAAGCACAATTTGTAAACCCAAGGAGAGGAAAGGGTGGATTATTAGATTAGATTATTAGATTAGATTGGATTATTAGATTTCTAGCTTCCCAAATGTAGCACATGTAAGCCCAAAGAGAGGGAAGGGTCCTTCCAAAGTATTCTTGGGTTGAGTAGATTGGATTTTTAGATTTCTAGTTTCCCAAAGTACAACTTGTAACCCCAAGGAGAGGAAAGGGCCTTTCCAAAGTGTTATTGTGTTGATTAGATTGGATTACTTAATTTCTAGTTTCCTAGGAGAAAATAAACCCTTTAAAGTAGTTTTTCCTGCCTCAGGGAAATTTGTTCCCAACAATGTCCTTCCCTTGCAAAGCATTCCCACCTAAGCAGCCTGCCTTGTACCTCTACATACCCATCTCGCAATGAGCCCACGACACACACATGGCCCTTTTTAAAGGGCAATGACTGCCATGCCGAAACCCCGCCCCTCCCATGGTTGTTTCCCCTCATTGGCTGGAGGCAAGCATGCAACCAGCTGTTTGCCTCCAGTCAATGAGGGGAAACCACCTCGGGAGGGGTGGGAATCTAAGGCAGATTGCTTTCCGATCAACTTCCTGGATTGGAAAAATGATGGCGGAAGTGGCTTCAAAATGGCAAATGTACTTCCGGGTCCCAAATCGCCTCGAAATTGCTTCAAAAGTGGATTAATTATGATTTCCTTCCGATCTACAAAGATTCTGATCAAACCTACCCATGCCTACCCATGCTTACTGTCTAGACTGCAGTATTCTGCAGTCCAGACCCGGATATAGTGGATTTCTCCTGCACAGAATATATCCACTATCAAATTAATTCACTACAAACCAGGGTTTTTCTAGTTTGTAGTGAAATAATGTTGTCTGGACAGCCCTTCCTTTATTGCGGAAGTTCCCGCAATAAAGGCCCTGTCTGTACGGGGCCCCAGAGAACAGCAGCAGCAGCTGTTTTTTAAATCAGTCAGTAAACTGTCTTTGTGAGAAGCAGATTAAGCAGACTACTTTCAAATAAGGAATAAAACAGAAAATAAATAAAGGAGAAAGAAAGGAACACTGGTAAGTTCCTGGGGTAAATTTGTTGTTTAGATTCTAGTATTGTTTTTAGCTGCTAGTAGGTCTTTGTTAGCAGCCCACGCGCCTATCGGCACGCGATACAGCATAAACTTGTAACAAGTCGGAAAAGAAATATCCAAAGACTTGTTAAAATAAATAAATAAAGTAAATTAAGACCACAACAAACAGTTTATCTACAAAAAACATATTAATAAGAAATGGAGGTAGTTAGCCAGCAGTGGGAGGGGGGTTTCCCAGTGTTTTTCATCGAGTGTCACATGTATGACTATCTGCCTGCCGGGCAGAAGTCTTGGGTGTGCGTTCGCTGCAGTGAGTTCCTGGCTCTCAGGGAACGTGTTTCTTCCCTTGAAGCCAAGGTAGCAGACCTGGAGAAGCACAGAGAGGAAGTGAGGCTGGAGGATGAGATCTCCAGAGATGCAATAGGAGCATCCCACTCCGTGCCGAGCAGCCCTCCAGCTGCCTTGGAAAATGGGGGTCTTGGGCAGGGAGAACATCAGTCTGAGGAAGAGGGACCAGCTCCCTTAGTTGGGACCCCTTCCTCAGAGGCTGTGCCCATATCTTCGTGCACCGAAGATACTTCTCGATGGGTGGTAGGCGGTGGGCTTCTTGTAGTGGGTGATTCAATTGTCCGGAACATAGAAAGCTGGGTTTGTGATGGACGTGATGACCGCATGGTAAATTGCCTGCCGGGTGCAAAGGTCGCGGACATCACGAGGCATCTAGATAGGCTGGTAGATAGTGCTGGGGTGGAGCCAGTGGTCGTGGTACACATTGGTACCAATGACATTGGGAAGGCTAAGCGGATGGTCCTGGAAGCCAAATTTAGGTTGCTAGGTAGAAGATTAAGGTCCAGGACCTCAAAGGTTGCATTCTCGGAAATGCTACCTGTTCCACGCGCAGGGACAGCCAGGGACAGCCAGACAGGCAGAGCTCAGGAGCTTCAATGCGTGGATGAGGCAGTGGTGTCGAGAGGAAGGATTTAGATTTGTTAGGAAGTGGGGAACATTTTCAGGAAAGCCAGACCTGTACAAAAGGGACGGGTTACACTTGAACGAAAATGGAACCAGACTGCTGGCGATTAATATTAAAAAGATTTCAGAGCAGCTTTTAAACTGATTCCTAGGGGAAAGTCGACAGGAGCTGGGCAGCTTCCGGTTCGAGAGGGTGAAATGCCAAGTATGGACAACGAAATCTACACACAAATGGCTGAGTCAACAGAAAAGATAGATAGTAGTAGTTGAGAGGTAGGACATGGTAGGCCTTCTAGAAATTCTAAGGACCAACAGGTCTCTATAACACAAACTAATAGTCACTTCCCCAATGGGGTTACCGTATTGTCGAATGTAAAGTCCAATCTCAAAGTTCATAGATCACAAGTCTTTTATCCACGTGCCAAACACAAATAGTCCATGCAATTCAAATGAAAATATCACAGTTGGCAATTCCGTGGTGGTCAGATCAATAATTATCCATAACATATCAGAGAGCCGTATACGGGAACACAGGTAGCCACATCCCTGACAGTCAATGTCTGAATCCCAGTGGCATACGCAATGACGGACAGCAGGGGTGACACCAATACACAGTTGGGTGTAACCAGCCGACGAGGCACATTAGCAGAGAGCTCCAATCACTCGTTTCGACCCGGTGGCAGGGTCTTTATCAAGGCTCGGTGTAGTCCCACAACTGGTTCCCACAGCGTCCCCCAAACGGCAGTCAATACTCTGTAACATAACATTAACATATTAGCTTGAAAACCCTATGTAGGGTGGGCCTCTACGAGGTCCCAAAGGCAGCTCATTAAATTTAAACATGGGAAAGGGTCAAAATGAACCCTAACAGCGATACAATCTCTGTTACATCAACATGAACGCATATTACATATAAACATAAAAACCAAGATCAGGACATACCAATTCCGTGTGGACCAATCCCCATCTCGCCGAAGGGCTTATGGCAAAAGCGAGTGTAGCATGTATAACTCAGGATTATAACCACTATCACCACAGGCGGGGTAGGTGATTATCCTAATTACTTCCAACCTGGGTCTAGTAGAGTAACTCCCTGACAGTTAACCCTTCGTTCAAACCTAAGGGAATCTCGCTGCGTAGGAAAATTATCCAGCGTCTTTCGGCTCTGTGTAGGTATGGTTCAACATTCCCATGTGGTGGTACCCATACATTTTCCAGGCTGAAGAACCGCAGATCATTAGGCCCGTGCTTCTGAGTTTTGAAGTGGGTGTACAGGGGTGAATATTCGGAAAAATTCCTAATTTTAGATTTATGCTCCCCCACTCTAACTCCCATCATCCGGCTGGTCATCCCTACGTAGACCCTCCCACAAGGGAAAACCAAACCATAGACACATCTTTGACTTTTGCAACTAAAAAACTCCTTAAATTTAATAGTGCGTGCTATGCCCTGGATATAATTTTCTTTTTCAGTGTAAACACATGCACATTGCTGGCATCGCCCGCATGCGTGGGTCTTTGGTGTGAGGCTGCTCTTAGGTTTCCGTTCCCGTGCCCCTGAGTGCACAATCACATCTTTAATATTGCGGCTTCTCTTGTTGGCAATTAGCGGGGGTTTTGAGAGACCTGGGATATTTTGCACCAACGGCCAATGACGGTAAACAATGTGTCTAAAAAATCTAGTTTTAGGGGTAAGCAGCAGGGGCCACACCAAACGGTCCAAAGGTGGCTTATCTTTCTTGCACAACAGGGATCTCCTGGGAATGGAGTCCGCCCTCTGTCGGGCCCTGTGGATCACTTCCTCCGGGTACCCCCTTTCTCTCAGTTTGTTCGTGAGTAGATCTGCTTCTAAATTATACGCTGAGGCTGTAGTAGAATTGCGCTTCAACCTTAACAGCTGCGAGAAGGGGAGATTCCTCTTCAATGAATGGCTATGATAGCTCTGGAAATGCAGGAGTGCATTCCGGTCTGTGGGTTTGTGATAACGTTTAACATACAATCGTCGGTTCTCCACAAACACGGTGACATCCAAAAAGTGAATACTGGAAGTACTAGATTCCATGGTGAAGTCAATGGTCGTATACCACGAATTCATCCATTCCAGGAGCTCCTGCACATTCGTGTCCCCAGCAACGATAATCTGCACGTCATCTATATATCTGCAGTAATGTTTAATATTGAAGGGAGGCCTGTTGGCAGGGTCGTAAATAAACCTCTGTTCCAATGAGTCCATGTATAGGTTGGCGACTGACGGTCCAAGCGGACTCCCCATAGCTGTACTGCTATCTTGAAAATGAAGTTAAACAGGCCTCAAAAAGAAATACATTAGTCATAATGGGGGACTTCAACTATCCCCAAATAGATTGGCCAAATTCTTGTTCTACGCATGAAAGAGAGACAAGGTTCCTCGACATGCTAGCTGATTATTCCCTTGAGCAGATGGTCATGGAACCAACCAGGGGAAAGGGGATCCTGGACTTGGTGCTAAGTAATGAACAAGATCTCATTCAAGATGTCCTTGTAACTGAGCCCATAGGTACCAGTGACCATAACACAATAACCTTCAACTTAAGTTTGGATAGCAAACTGTCAGTAAAAACTAACACGGAGACATTAAACTTTCACAAAGGGAATTTCACCAAAATGAGAAAAATTGTAAAGAACAAAATAAAAGGAGCAGTAAAAAAAATCAAATCCCTCCAAAATGCTTGGAAACTTTAAAAATACCTTAAAACAGGCCGAACTAAAATGCATTCCAATAAAAAGAAAGAGGCATGGAAAGTCCAAAAGGACACCAGTATGGCTTACAAATGAAGTAAAAGATGTGATTGGAAAAAAGAAAAACTCATTTAAGAAATGGAAGGCTCTTCCTACCGAGGAGAACAGAAAGGAACACAAGCTCTGGCAAACTAAATGCAAAGCAACAGTCAGGAAAGCCAAGAGAGATTTTGAGGCACACATAGCAAAGAATATTAAAAAAAAACTTCTTTAAGTACAGCAGAAGCAGGAACCCAACTAGAAAATCAGTTGGGCCACTCGACGACAATGGTCAGAAAGGGAAAATCAGTGAAGACAAAGAGATTGCTGAGCAGCTAAATGACTTCTTTGCCTCCGTTTTCACACAGGAGGACAGACAACATATGCCTGCAGCTGAGTCAGTTTTTTCAGGGAGGGAATTAAAAGAATTAAAACAGATAGAGATAAACAAGGAGGATGTTCTCACATGCCTTACTAAACTAAATGTCAACAAATCACCAGGTCCAGACGGCATCCACCCCAGAGTTCTTAAGGAACTCAAGTGTGAAATTGCTGAACTTCTAGCTAAGATATATAACCTTTCTCTAAGATCAGGCACTGTACTCGAGGACTGAAGGGAGGCAAATGTAACACCGATCTTCAAGAAAGGATCCAGAGGTGATCCAGGAAATTATAGACCAGTCAGTTTAACCTCAGTTCCAGGCAAAGTGATGGAAACCATTATTAAAGAAAAAATTACTAGGCACATAGAAGAACAGGCATTGCTGAAAGAAAATCAACATGGTTTCTGCAAAGGCAAATCATGTCTTACTAACTTGTTAGAATTCTTTGAGGGTGTAAATAAACACATAGATAAAGGGGACCCAATTGATATTGTTTACCTTGACTTTCAAAAGGCTTTTGACAAAGTCCCTCACCAAAGGCTCCTAAATAAGCTCTTCAGCCATGGAATCAGAGGACAGGTCTTGTCCTGGATTGGAACCTGGCTAAACTGTAGGAAACAAAGGGTGGTACTAAACGGACATTTCTCTGGGTGGAAAGAGGTGAGAAGTGGCGTACCCCAAGGTTCAGTTTTGGGTCCGTTACTTTTTAATTTATTCATTAATGATCTGGATGTAGGAGTGAATTCTGAGGTAGCAAAGTTTGCAGACGACACTAAATTGTTCACGGTAGTTAAAAATGAAATTGATTGCAAAGAGCTCCAGAAAGATCTCTTGAAATTGAGTGAATGGGCAACAAAGTGGCAAATGCATTTTAACCTAAACAAGTGTAAAGTCATGCACATCGGGGCAAAGAACCCCAACTACACCTACCAATTGATGGGGTCAAAGCTTTCTGAGACAAACCAGGAAAGGGATCTTGAGGTTTTGGTGGACAGCTCAATGAAGATGTCAACCCAGTGCGCAGCAGCAGTGAAAAAAGCAAATTCTATGCTAGGCATGATCAGAAAGGGAATCGAAAATAGGTCAGCAAATGTTGTATTACCTCTCTACAAATCTATGGTAAGGCCACATTTGGAGTACTGTGTACAATTCTGGTCTCCGCACCTTAAGAAGGATATAACGGAACTGGAAAAGGTACAGAAAAGGGCAACAAGAATGATCCAAGGGATGGAGCGGCTCCCTTATGAAATCAGGTTGCAACGCCTTGGTCTTTTCAGCCTTGAAAGACGGCGTCTAAGAGGTGACTTGATCGAAGTGTATAAAGTCATGCATGGGATAGAAAAGGTGAATAAAGAAAAATTATTTTCTTTGTCAAAAAACACTAGGACTAGAGGGCACTCCCTGAAGCTCCACGGTAGGAAAATTAGGACTAATAAAGGGAAATATTTCTTCACCCAGAGGGTCATTGGGTTATGGAATTTACTTCCAGAAGAGGTTGTGACAGCTGTCAGCCTGAACAACTTCAAGGCAGGATTAGACAGATTCATGGATACCAAGTGTATCGGTAGTTACTGAAAAGGACATTCAAGTGCCACCATGGAGTGGTTGAAGTAGGCAGGATTTCCCTGGGTACTGGTTGTGGGGGGTCGGGAGCAGGTTAGGGTTTTGCCCTCCCTTTTGCTCGAGATCCCCGTGTACAAATGGGGGCCACTGTGTGATACAGAATGCTGGACTAGATGGGCTGAGGTCCGATTCAGCATGGCTCTTCTTATGTTCTTATGTTCTTAAATAAGGAGAAAAGAGGAACAACTAGTAGCTGTAAACAACTACAAGAGCAAAATAAAGAACACTGTGAAAGTCTTCCTCTCAATTCTTACTCTTGAGCTGAGAATTAAGCTCTCGGTGTCAGCATAAATAATATCTCACCACATGGTGTTTACTGTTTACATTATTTTATTATGTCACTGAAATTCATTACTAATAACTGGGTAATTTCAAAAGGAAAGGGGTTTATTTTAAGAAAGGAGACATTTCTGTGACAATTGGAGTGTGTAAAAGTAATTCAGCATTACATTATTCAGATTTCAGATTTCAGGTATTGTCATATCTAGGTACACAAATTTGAAATGCTGTGACTCAATGCATATATTTAACTCTTTTTAATTTGGGGTCAACATCTGGAGGGAAGGGGGCACTTCTAGGTAGTGCAAAAACTATCTTTAATATGTTTCTATATATTATTTAAAAAAGGACCCATGTGCTTAAAATCACAAATGTAAATCTTAACATGTACAAAGATTTTTGTGCAAATGGCAAATGTGAATGTGACCTCTGCTTGTCACTCTTTGAGAACTGGTAATGACTCTTAGATGGTCTATGGAAGTGAAAATAATGTGTGCCATAACATTAAAAGCATGTTACGGTGCACATGGGACAAATCCACTCAAATATAGACATTTTCCCCCTTTCAAATTCAGACAGGATGACCCCAAACATTCCATACAATGTGGGGTGTACTAGTCTGATCCAGTTCAGTAGGATCCCCATTCATTGGAAGCTATTAAGACAATTAAGAACCGATTGCTCTCATGAATAGGAATATTTCCTTGTCAGTATTAGGAAATGAATTTTATATGGAAATTTCACTTTGTACTTTGAAAAAGTCTTGACTTCTTGAAGATGCACAGGGATCCAGTCTCCCACTTTCCTACCCTTTCAACATGCCTCTTTTAATATGTGCAGACTCTGGCAAAAGGCATCTCCATGGCTAATGCATCAAAGTCTACTTGCAATTCATATTTATCGATCATAACTTGTAGCACACTGCTGAATGGCAAATATTATTAGAATCTTTCAGTGCTTGAGGAAATATTTAAATAAGTGTTAAATGTTGTGTTTAGGGAGCATTTTGTGCACAGCAGGGAATGTGAAGTTAGATCCCAGAGGTTTTCAGAAAACTTAAGCCACTGGGGACAATTGTTTAAAATTAGCTTGAAAATTAAATTGACTCCCTACTGGGGACTTGAATGTGGGTTTTTTTTGTCTTTCTATTTGCCAGTTGAAAGCCTTTGTAGCATGAAAAGGGCAGGAGCGATACAACAATATGATGTCGTATCCTATGCTTGTAATAAAAGAAAGACAAAAAACCTTTGATAATCAAGTATTAGAGTCAAATTGGTGCCATATAAGTGATGATTTATTTGTTTTTAACCATGTAATGCATTTGCCAATATATAAAGTATGGTGTTGTTTTGAGAACAATGGATTATAGAACATGGTACAGTTACATAAATATGATATTTGGATTCCACAATGACATCAGCATCAAATCATGGAAGAAACATTATTATTTATGCAATTTCCCCTTACACGCGTAGTCGCGCACACACAACACAGAATGAGACAAAAATACAGCATTACTATAGTCAGAGGAAAAAAAATTCCTGGAGACAATTAGAAAACATTGTCTAATCAATAATAAATGTATGGAACAAATCTAATTTGGAGCGGGGAAGAGGAGACATTACCTGTATAAGGTTATTAACAAGCAATCTCTTAAGATAGATACAAAATAACTGCAATAATAATTCAAAATGATTCAGAATTGGATGGTAGGGTTAGACAGAATGGAAAATGATTGATGAGAACTACTTTATCAATAAGATAGGCAAGTACTTGTAAAAATCTCTTAAATTTCACAAGTATTTCAACATTACTACTAGGAATTTGATTTCCAAGCTGGCACAGTAGATAAAGGTGCCAACCTCACCGAAGGGAGACCAACACTTTTGTAAATAGTTCCGGCTGAACTATTTCCAAGTGAGTGGGGCTGCCTTAGAGAACAGCTCATACTTTTGAGCTCACTGAGCCTTTTTGTTGACCCACCATCCCACTCGTTAACAGTATAACATATTGGTAGCCTAGTGGGGCCATGGTGAAAGCAGCCATAGGTTTACATTTTTACACCTAAGGCACCTGTTTGTTTATGTACCTGTGTTTATCGGGTGAGGGTGAATGGTAATGGCCTTGAAATGGGGAGCGTTCTGGCTCTGTAAAATCCTTTGGACTTGGGGCAGAATTCTTCATATGTTTTCTTGAGCAGTTGTCCTGCAGACATTAAAGTTGACCATATCCAGGGAACCAGGTATTCCGCCCAGGTCAATAAGGGCCACTACTTTGGCAAAAAAAACCCGCACACCATGTTCATGCCCCTTTAGTTATATTTTCAAATTCACAAAAGTTAATTCAGGTAACATTTTAAATAAAAGTTGCCCAAATTTCATTCCATATTATTGTCTGGTCTCTTATTAAGGTGGTGGGATGACAAACTATTTTATAAGTACTGTATATATCAGTCATTTTGTTCAGTCATTCACATCATTCACATAATGAGATGTGCTATCATTTTATCTTTTCACTGTGTTTGACTATATTTATTTACTGTTGTCAGTGTTTTTAGTGAAGCAGAACTGTCTGCATTTTTTAAAAATATATAATTTTAATTAACTGAGTTACTTCAAGATCCTTAGAGCATTGTGATCCATAAGACACAATCATTTATTTGGATTCATTTTCTTCCCCTTCTTCCAGTGCTGTAATTGTTTGTTAATCCCTGTTGATTCCAACACGGATCCCATCAGGTCTGCTGGCTTTGTAATTTTTTAATTGGCTGATGGCTCCAAAGAAGGCCATGTTATTGTTGTAGTAGTTTATTTAATGCTTAGACCATAGATCTTTCACATATAGGACAAACTAATACCTACATTAAAAACAGATTATTAACTATGCCAACTATGTATACAATACATAGTTGGCAATACTGCAAGTACATCCCTGGTTTGTTGTTGCGGGATTTGTGAAAAGTGACATCTTCAGCCATGAGCTGCAGTTAAGGAGGTCATGTTAGTTCTCCTTCCAACATAATGCAATTGATACAGTCTATATAGTTGGGTTGTTTTTTAATTGCTGAGGATAAGACAACTCAAATTTGCTTCAGGGAAATTCAGAGGGCTTTTATTTGACTTTAGGTGAATCATAAATCTGGTGAAATCAAACCAATTGTGTTTCAGATTAATCTGAATCTGATGTATGTGTCTTTGAAGTCTCATCATACGCTGAAGAGCTATTAAACATGTGCATGAGTTTTAGGTCCAAGAATCAGAAAAATTTCAAGCTCTTAACTTGTTTAGACTGTATCCAAAATTTCAAATGACATTGTGCTGAAACAGTAGGGCACATATATAAATCAATACAGCATGTTTATTGCTACCTGTCATCTTGCGGTATTCAAAACAATTACAAGGACTGCACATCCAGCAGTGTAGCCATGTTTATTTCGGCTTTCACTTCAAAGAAAAAGAGAGAAAATCCAACCAGTTGGAATGAAGTACTACACTTCAAAGCCCCACTGATAAAGTCAGTGGATAGAAATTGTGCCCTGAGACAGAAAAAAATATAAAGCACAATTACATTACTAATTAACCTCTCATTATTGGTTGCATATGCTTAGAGGAGCAGGAAATGCTGGTTATGCTAATTCCCGTGATTAAATTACTATTACTGATTTCCATTAGCATCTTCCTCACAGCTACAGTCCTGCATACATTCGTGGGTGAAAAAGGGACTAATCAGAACAAGGCATTGAGCTATTAAAGTCTTCATTACTACCATTAATTCAAGAAAATTTTAATTTTAGGTTACACTCAAATTATATTTGGCATATTGGTCTACTGTAATCTTGTATATAATAGCAGGTTCTTAATAACTTCATTTAGATGTATAGACTGTGGGTAACTCCCATCCTGAATTATTACTGTTGTATCCACTTGGCCTTGAGATATGCTGGAATTCCAAATTTTCTTGTTATCCCAACTTTTCTAGTGTATCATGAAGTGTTAATTTTAATAAACACTGACAGCTTTCCATTCAATTTCATTGGATTTTCACAACATAATACTGGAGACCTGTGACTGATTTTTTGCTTTCCTTGTTTCTTTCATGTATTTTGTTGAGATTTTTGATGATCTCAACAGAATACATATGGAATGTGGACTTGCTTAATTAAAAACATACAATCCCTGGATCACCACCAAAGCAAAGTTATCTTCCTCTAATAAAATTACTGGACTATTTCAAAGGAAATTCAAACAATTTTATATTCTGGAAACAGAAGAAAGCATCTCATTTCCCACTTCCCTCTGTACCTTTCAAGGCACCATGAATATGTTGTTTCTGAGTTTAGTTTCCCTTGGTGTCTAATAGAATGTGTGACTCTATAAACAGCAACCATCCAGACAATAACAACAAGGTGATTCTATCTATGTATGCTGCCTACTCCTCTCCTATCCTACTCAGATGTTAGTTCTATGGAATATGATGAGTCACACAAATATAAACATGAGATAGGCCTTTCCAACCCACAAAGTGAGGAGGAGAGAAGTTTGCCTCCTCCTGTGAAATAGAGATGATGGTTCCTTCCTGGAACCATCCAGATTAGGGGGCGTGGCCGGCCTTTGGCCAGTCCGCCCCCTGAGTTAACCATTCTGAACAAGGTTCGGAGGGAGAAGGACGTCTCCCTCGAACCTCCCGAAGACCTCGGCGGAAGAAGATTGAAGAGAGAAGGACGAGGTCGGTATTGGGGCCCTGGGGGGAGGGGGCTTCATCCCCCTCCCTGCCCCCTACCTGGGCCGGTGGGCTCCCTTACAAGGGGAGCCTGAGTTCGGGGGGGGGGGTGAACGGCGACGTGGCTTTTGCGGCATCTGCGCCCCCCCTCCCTCCCGCGTTTGGTGCGCCTTCGGCGCCATTGGGCCTGGCGGGACCGGGGCTGGGAGGGGGTCCTCACGGTCCCTGCCCCCCCACTGTGGCTTTGTCTGGGGGTCCGGCCCCCCCTTGTCGCACAAGCGGTGGGTCTGGGTTCCCTCCCCCTTTCCAGGGGCGACGCGACGCTCGGGAGGCCTAGCAGGCCCCGTCCCCGCTGCTCTCGCCGCCCCCTTTTTTTCCTTCCCCCGCCGCACTAGGCAAGCGGGGGGCACAGATCGCAGCGGGGGAGCAGCGTGACTGGCGCACCTCCCTGAGCACGCGCCTTTGGGTGCTGCGGGGGCCTGGGATCGCCCCTGAAGTTGATCGGGAGGCCGGCAGGTGGGGAGGGATGTTCCCCGACCCTGCCCGCCTTCCTGAGCCGGCCCCAGTGCCCAGGGATAGTGCGCTGTGGCGGCGCGCTGGGCCGCTGCCTTGTTTCCCGCGCGCGCGCAGCATTGGACTCCCTGCCGCAGCGGGGGGTCTCAGGGATGGGAGAGTGAGGCCTCGCCCCCCATCTCTCCTCGCTGGCAAAGTTCAGGGTGCTAGGATGGGCCTAGACTGTGGGGTGGTAAGGGTGAGTTGGCGCTCTCAGCCAACCCCCCCCGTTCTGAGGCCGCCATTTTGGACTGAGGTGGCCTTGCAGCAGCCACGAGGCGGCTGCAAAATGGCGGCCCCCATTGTCAGACACGTGGCCCGGCAGCCATTTTGTTTCATTGGGCCTCATGGGGATACCATTAAATGCAATGGTGGACCATTGGGGATTCAGGCCGGCATTACCCTATAGTGGGCGGGGTTTTCAGTGGCAATGAAGGGGGGATTGGTAGGGCTGCTAACAGGTTACAAATTAATTTTGGCTAAGCGGGGACTCAGCCTGCGAGCCCCTGACTTTTGGCTTGGTGTACTGTTAACCTATGTACAGCAATCATGTTTATGATCAGGAATGACACTTGCTGATGTTTAAAGGATTTAGCTTGGGCTTTATGGTTGATGCATAGACAGTACTAACACAAACTAGCAAATGATTTATATATTAAAATAAATGAATAAATAATAAAATAATGAAAATAATAATAATAGTGAATAAATAAATAGATAGATATGGAGGTATAGATTTATAATATTGATAATGGGTACTAAAGAACTCTAAGAATAACAGTGAAGATGAGATATTTGGGGGTCCATACCCAGGCATGTATGTTCGACGGACATCATGGCGGCCTAAGTAACTTTGGCTAGCGGGTTATGAGTTCGAAGCAGGCCCTCGGCGAGGGGGGTGCCCTCCTGGGCTCAGCCCTTGGCTTGCTGGGTAGTTTGCTGTGTGTATAGGCCACTCATCTTCGAAATTGGCCCCTAGGGTGGGGTCCACATTGTAGCAGTTATTTACTCGTGGCTGTGCTTTATTTTGTAGGATGGCACCCAAAAAGAACGTGCCCGGCCCTAAGGGGAAGGGCCCAGCCGAAAAGACCACCTCGAAGCGCCCCCTGCCCCCTGATGCGATGTCTTCAGACGACGACGAGTCAACTCCGGCGGAACTGGGCGTGCTGATGGCGCGAATGAGGGAGTTCGAGAGGCGTATGGGTTTGGGGGCTGGGGAGGTGAGCCAGCGTCCTGCTCGGCACGCCAGCAGGAAATTGCTAATAAAGCATTTGTTCTCTCGCATGTCACGTTTAGAAGCCAGCGTCGGTGCAACGGCAGGGAGAGATGTGCAACCCGCCCAATCGCCTCCAGTCCCTGAACAGCAGGACGTGCCACCGGCCAGTGTCGAACCCGTTGTCCCGCCATCCACGATGGTGCAGTTGGTTCCAGCTTGCGCCTCGGTGTCGGTGTTATTGCCGGTGGAAGCCACGCAGATGTCGCTACCTAAGACAGCCACCACTTCTACGGGTATGAACACCACACTTACATGGCCTTGGGACCAGGGCCATATACACCACTCGACACCCATGCAGGACACTCAGTTGGAGAAAGGTACATCAGGGTGTGAGGCTAGTACTAGTTCATCAGCCTTGGTTGCCCCAGCTCCGACTCTAGAGGCGGCTAGGACAGGGCCGGCCAATCAATTTTGGGGAGTGGATAAATGGCCTGAGGAGGCGACCCCGGTTTTGTCAGTCGCTGAACTGGCTTCACATCTAACTCAAAAAGTTATTGATAAGGTCTGGAGGAATGAATATGTAGACATATTCTCTCTCTATTATAGGGACCTAGACAAAAAAGAGAAGGAAGAGTTGGATGAAGAAGCTAAGGAGAAACTTAAAACGGAAGGTTGAGCAAACATGGGAAAACTGGCTGGCCTGTTATATAATTTACATGGCATTGATAGTCGACGTATCTCCCTATAGGGCCATGTCTTTAGTGATATACCAGAATATCATTTACAATGCCCATATTGAGTTCCCAGGTAACATATGGCTTGAGTATGACAAACGCTTCCATTCTAAGGCGGCAAGTCGGCCTAACAAACATTGGGATATGATTGATAACCAGCTTTGGTCGGAGGTAATGCAGTCAACCAAGACCGCATTCAGCCAGAAAGCTGATAGTGGCCACACAGTCCAAAACTTTAAGAAGAGTCAGCCCTTTCGGCAAGCAGCCCCGCAATCCCAGCCACAGCGTAGGCCAATGTGCTGGGAATTTGCGTCCCAAGGGGCATGTAATAAACCCAATTGTAAATATCTGCACGCCTGCACCATATGTTTGGGACTGCATTTGGCCAAACACTGTAATAAACAAAAGCCCAATCGTGGCAACAATCGGGGAGGTCAGCCGCCTGGAAAAAACCCAACACTGCCTTCCTTTCCAAAAGGGCCCCAGTCCAGTTAAATTAGATCAGCTGGCATATTGGTTGCATGTTTACCCCGATAGGGCGGCTGCAACATACTTAATTGAGGGTTTTAGTTACGGTTTCCGGATCCCAGTTCAAGGACCACGCATGCAACGGATGGCGCCAAACCTTAAATCAATTTTTGGAATGGAGACAATCGTGCAGCAAAAATTGATAAGGAGCTTCGTGAAGGACGAGTTTTGGGACCTTTCGCATCACCGCCCACGCCTCAGTTTAGGGTTTCTCCGCTGGGCATAGTACCCAAGAAAGCCGAAGGGGAGTTCCGCCTCATTCATCATCTGTCATATCCCAGAGGCAGATCGGTGAATGACGAAATACCCGAGGAACTCTGCTCAGTCCAATACACATCCTTTGATAGGGCAGTGATCATCGTAAAAAGATTCGGTACGGGCGCTGAATTGGCAAAATCTGATATTAAGTCTGCTTTTAGGCTGCTCCCGGTGCACCCCCTAGATTTTGAACTCTTGGGCTTTTACTTCCAAGGTTCATATTATATGGACCGTGCTTTGCCCATGGGCTGCTCCATATCGTGTGCTGCCTTTGAGACATTTAGCACTTTTCTTGAGTGGGCCATTAAGAAGAAATCTGGCCAAACGGGAGTTGTGCACTACCTCGATGATTTCTTGTTCGTCGGGAAGTGCGGGTCTGGTAACTGCCTTTCGCTGTTACAGTCCTTTCAACAACTTACCATGGAAATGGGGATCCCATTAGCTGAAGAAAAAACCGAAGGCCCACAGCAGGTTATATCTTTTTTAGGGGTGGAGCTAGATACCGTTCAGCAATTTTCCCGGTTGCCTCCTGATAAGGTGGCAGACCTGAGCCAGAGGGTTCAGCAATTTTTGGGGCGTAAAAAAGCAACCCTGAGGGAATTCCAAACATTAATTGGACATTTAAATTTTGCATGCAAGGTTGTGGCACCGGGAAGGGCCTTTCTACGCAAACTGTGCGATGCCATTTCCGGGATAACCTTGCCCCATCATCATATTCGAGTGACCCGTTCTATAAAATTAGATTTGGAAATCTGGCTTAAATTTTTATCCAAATTTAACGGTGTGTCTTTTTGGCGACAGGAGCTAATGCTGTGTGATGCCCTAAAAGTTGCATCCAATGCATCTGGCTCAATAGGTTTTGGCGTATATTTTAACGGGCACTGGTGTGCTCAGGTTTGGCCCCAACAGTGGCATGCGTCGGGCATAACATCTGATTTGACCTTTCTAGAGTTTTTCACCATCATAGTGGCTGTTACACTATGGGTGGATAGTTTCGCAAATTCAACAGTGCACTTCTGGTGCGACAATATGGCTACAGTCCAGGTAATTAACACACTTACTTCCAAATCGCGAAGGGTTATGGCCGCTTTGCGTATTTTCTCACTTCACTGTTTAGAGCATAATATCTTATTCCGTGCATTTCATATCGCTGGGTTAGATAATTCATTGGCCGACGCTCTGTCTCGTATGCAGATGGAGCGGTTCTGGCAGTTAGCACCCAACGCGGACGCACGGCCGGAGCACATGCCAGACCATCTCTGGATGGTTGGAGCAAGGAGGTGACTTCGGGTATGGCACACGCGCTTGCACCCAGCTCTAGGAAGTCTTATTTGAAGTGTGTGCAGGAATTTTCGGAGTTTAGAAAGGATTATGGTTTGCCTGTAATTTTTCCAGTCCCTTACAAGCATTTGGCGCAATTCTGTGTCTATTCCAGAAGGCGGGTTTAGCCCCTCATACAATTCGAGTCAAATTGGCAGCCTTGGCTTATTGGTTGAAGGCCCAGGGCCTTCCCGATGCGACCAATGATTTCCGGCTACACAAATTGATGGCAGGGTGGTCGAACCAATATAGGCGGCCCAAAGATGATAGGGAACCTTTAACTCCTGACATCTTGAAGGGTCTGTACCACACCTGGCCAAAGTTGTGCTCGTCTGAGTACGAGAGATTGCTATTTCATTCAACGGCGCTTACTGCCTTTTTTGGGGCACTTAGAATAAGCGAATTGGTTGCGAAGTCAAAGACTGACGTGTCATACAGTGCTCTGCTCTTTTCAGACGTGACGTTGGTACAGAACACCTTACAAATTGGAATTAGAGTATCTAAAACGGATCAGCGGGGAAAAGGCTGCGTGATTAATTTATCTAGCTGTAGCGTTGTTGACTTGTGCCCAGTAAGGGCCATGTCGCAATACCTGGCTGTTCGAACATCCAAGCCCGGGTATCTTTTTTGTCATTTGGATGGCACGCCTTTAACTAAATATCAGTTCTAGACGGTCACGAATAAAGCGTTAAAGCTTTTGGGGCTGGCACAACACACATTCGGTACCCACTCTTTTCGTATTGGGGCGGCATCAACGGCATCCGAGCTGGGATACGATGTCGAAAAAATTAAGGCTTTGGGCAGATGGAAGTCAAATGCTTATAAGGGCTACGTTCGTTCACAGTTAAGTTAATCATGTTATGTTGTTTCAGATCTGATGCTGCCGGCGCTTAGGCGAAACGTCCTGGTATGTGGTCATAGCTACATCCACTGGGCAGGGCGGCATGCCCAGAGGACTTCTTATGGCCGGCATTTGGGTTTTTCCTCCACCGCTGTTGTCGAGGGGAGAGGAATAAGAGGTATGTGTTGGGAAGGTTTGATCCCGTTTCTGTTAGGCGTCAGGGGCTCACAACCGCCTGACGTCCTGGTCATCCACCTCGGTGGAAATGACCTGGGTCTCCTAGCAGGTAGGCTGCTCTACCAACAGGCTAGAGGTGACATTTTCAAAATTTGGCGGCACTGGCCGCTAGGCATGGTTTAGAATCCTTAAATGGCGATTCTTATATCACATGGGGGGGGGGATTTTTTTTGATTAGTATATCAAAGACTTACAAAAAATTTCCCAAAAATTTCGGAAATGTAACTTAAGTACTAACGAAATTCGTTAGTAATTCGTATGCCAGCGCATGCGCATTCCAGATGGTTTTGGCCTACAACTCCCAGAAATCCTAACAGCTGGTAAATTGGCTGGGATTTCTGGGAGTTGTAGGCCAAAACTTGAATAAACCACACTGAATTCTAGATGGGACTCTCCAAATAGGAAGGAGGGTGGGAGTCGAAGTCCAAAACACGTACCTGGAGGGCTGAAGCTGGCCCCTGCGATGGGGCATGGCAGAGCAACGGGGAAGAGAAGCATCTGAGAGAGTGCAGGGAGAGAGAGAGGAGGAGAAGCGTGTGTGTGTGTGTGTGTGTGAAGCAGGCCCCTGCGATGGGGCATGGCAGCAGAGCAACGGGGAAGAGAAGGAGGGGGGGGGAAGCCTGGAGGACTACACTTTCCAGAATGCATTGCCTACCTAGCAGCAGCGTCACTTCCAGTTCCTCATAGAAATGCGGGAAAAAGAAGAAGCTGAATGAAGGCGGGAAGGAAATGAGGGGGAGAAGACAGGGAGAAGTGAGTAGTACAATAATTAATTAATTAATACTTAAGAATTTCTTACGATCATAACGCAAATTGTTGGCCTCAAGGACCGTAAAAGGAAGTCTACTTCCGGGATCGCGGCAGCGATACGTAAAACCTCAAAAGTCCCATTACATACGAATCTCTTACGAATCCTTTTAATTTCCGTTTCATTTTTCTCATGCCTACTGGCCGCATGTTCATGTTGTCTGGTCAGCCATCATACCACGGCTCAAATGGGCTGGTGGTGGTGACGTTCGTCGACTCGAGCGATCAAGGAAACGTGTGAACCGAGCCATGCGAGCCTTTTTGTCACATGGCAACGGCTCATACATTGCTCATAGCAACATTTCTCACAAAAATCTAAATTTGTACCGGGCAGATGATATTCATCTGTCTGAGGAGGGTAATGATTTGTTCTTATCCAATCTACAAGTTGGGATCCAGTTGGCATTAGAGAGTTTGGTGGGGGATGCGGGCTAGGTGGACACCTGTCCCCATCGGTGGCAGAAAATAGAGAGGAGTATTCAAGGTTGTCTTCACACAAGCCCCCCACAGTTCAGGATGGGGGGTGGGTCATTTGTTTAAACACTCACTCGAAAGTTAGATTCGGTGAGGCAAGGCTTGATGGCACACAATGACAGAGTCTGATTGCGACATTTTTCGAAGAGACTTCTGTCCACTTGTTTTAACTGTTGTCCGGTTTTTGGTTAGGGACAAATAGGCTTTTCGCCACAGTTAGCCGAGGGGTATAGCCGGATGGGATACCTCCTCGGCTTTGTCACCAAGTTCCTGATACCTACTAGTTTATGTTAGGACAGAATTAAATAGGTAACAATTTACAATAAAAGTTGCCCACAATTTGAACCCAACTGTACTTGTGTGGTCTCGTTATTTCAGGGGTGGGCAGGCAAAATGCTACAAGTAATAGTTTCAGGTTGTTCTTAGGAGCAGGAAAAAGAATGAGAAGAAACACAGAAAGGAAGAAGGAAGGAAGGGACGGAGGGAGAAAGAAGATGAGGCTATTTGAGGAAATTGAGAATGGGAGAAGAGAAAGAGGAAGAAAGTTGCAAGAAAGGGTGAAGGTTGGATGGATAAAGAAACATGTGAATGAAAAAGCTTTTATCTATACCCCAAGGGAAAATGAAAGGGAAAAAGAGAGACTTTGAACCCATTATGCTGAAGGAGCATTGAGCAAGCGAACACAAACTCTTCTTTTCCTTTTTCTTTTTTTGGTTTGAGGCTGAAAGCAAAAGCAGACAAAAGAAACCTCACTCATTATTGTGGCTCTTCTGTCAGCAGGGAGCATGCAGAAGGAGAGGGGGAATGATAGAGCCCATATAAGCCATTGACTAAGGGCCCATCCATACAGTCATATAACCTGGAATATCAAGGCAGAAAATCCCACAATAGCTGCTTTGAACTGGGTTATCTGAGTCCACACTGCCAAATATCTCAGTTCAAATTAGGTAATGTAGGAATTTATTCAGTTGTGTGGAAGTGACCTTAGGGCGGTTCCAGACAGGCAGTTATCCCAGGACCATCCGCGTTGTAAAAACTCGGATGTTCCTGGGGGCCTGCTTATATCCACCCCAGAAAGTACACACTTTTTGGGGTGGGTTTCCAGATGGTCTTGGTGGACTGGTCCATGAGAACATCTGGAAACCATACGCCCCTTCTCCAAAGCTCCCAACCCCCTTTTTAAAGTAAAGAGAACTCCTTGGCCTCCAATACGGTCTTGCAGCAGCTGTGTCGACACATAGAAATGATGCGCCAGGACAGCAGAGGGAGAATGAGGGAAATCGCTCTCCCCGGGCACATCATGTCTATGTGCTGGGAGAGCTGCTGCAACGCTGTACTGGAGGCTGGGTAAATTCTTTTTTTCTTTGGGGCTTTGGGGAGGGGTGGTTATTCCCACTGTTATCTGGACAAATTTAGTCCAGAAAACTGTAGAAATGGTGTCTGGACTACAGTGGAAATAGTGGGTTTATCTCGCACCTTCCATGAAGGTGCAGAATAAATCCACTATCTATCTAATAGCTACAAACCAGAATTTTCCTAATTTGTAGCGAATTAATTCGGGATTGTCCAGGACATCATCTGGACAGCCCCTTCTTTATTGCAGGAATAACCACAATAAAGGGGCTATCTGGATGCACCCCTAGTGCTCAAGTCAATGCATTTTTATTTTTTGTTTGGTTTTTGGTTGTGTTTTTATTTTTGGTTGCTGCCATCCTCAGCAACTAAAACTGCGTTAGAAAGAGACAAGATATAATAAACATTGATTTTTAGAAATAAACTAATGTTTCAGAGATCACATGAGAAAGAACAACTTTACTTCTGCTTCATTGGCAAACTACCCATAAACTACAGAAGAAAGAGAGGTTATCCTCTTCCAGGGAAAAACACGGGCTTCTGTTGTCTGCCTTAGTGTTCACTGTGCCTCCTTTTTACTTTTCTTTTTGCTTCTGTCCCTTTTTAGGACTTTCCATACTTTGCATGAACTTCTGAAGTAAACTTCATCAGAAGCAGATGCAATCCTAGCAGACACTAACATGTCTACATGACCTTTCTGGTCTGCTGGAGCTCTAGGTAGCATGTTGGTAGGCTGTAAATTGCAAATTATGTGTTCTCTCCTGACTTGAAAAGCAAACATTTGAATTCAGCTTCCAGTTAGGTCATTATAGAGTCTGACATATTGAGTAAGAATATGATTTATGTTTCTGAATGTATAATACAAGGTATGTATTGTCTTTGGGAGTTAAAAATATAATCCAGTGAGAAAATTAAGCTATTTATAATAACTTCTTGTACTATGCATAGTTTTGGTGAATTTAAATTCATCAAAGATATGCATGTTTAGACATTAGATACAAGTATACATATGTTTGGGGTCAGAACTCATTTTTGTGTAATGGTGATTTAGACAGAAACCATATCGAGCCCTTCACTTTAGGCAAAACAAAAATGTTACTACTAAATAATATTGCACTGTAATTCAACAAGTTAAAAGCTTATTTTAAATACTCTATATATCTCTAGTATTAATTGTTCAGTTTGTCCAATTGAAAGTTCTGGGTTTTTGTTTGTTTGTTTAAACCCTTAAATGGTCAGTTTTTTCCATATAAAGATACCTGAAATAACATGTTATATTTATGCTAATATAATTTTTGCTGATATAGTGGCACACAACCTTTTTTTAATTATGAAGAGAAAGAAGAACCTGCCATCAGATTGATTGATTTAGGACTTTATTCATGAGCGGGAAACAGTGGACTGTCTTACCCTGTTCCTTCCGGTCTTTAGCCATCTTTTGGGATGACTAGCCATTTCATGTCCTTTCTGCATTGATGTCTGTCTTTCACCCGCTTTCTCCTGCTTTTCTCCTGAAGACGGTTTTATGGCTCTCTTTCCATGCACTTGTCAGGCCCCAAGCCTCACAGGCCTCAGTTTCCCATGAACAATACTGTAGCCATGATGGCTTTAAGTCTCCCTCATAAAGATCTGGCCTGGCCTGCCTGCCTTTCTCGTGAGAGCCTGGCACCAAGAATGCGGGATGAACTGGTCAAGGTTACCAAAGCAAGCCTGGAAGATAAACGGGGAGGCCCAGGCTGGAGACAGGCCTGACTCCCCTTTGCATCTGGAGTTGTTAACAAGGTTTACATTCTCTAGGAGCTGAGGTAGCTTAAACAACAGCTGCCATCCATCATGCCCACTTTGACGTTCGACGCAGACTTACGTCGCTAGATCAAAGGGCCTGGACAGTATAACCATGTGGAGTTGGCCCGAAGCCGTATCTCGTGCCAACAACGCATTCAGGACTATGGTTCTCTGAAGGAGGCTGCTGGGCCTACTAAGCTTCCTGCCTGCCTATAGAGGATCTGGCCCATCGGGGCAAAGCCTTGCTACCTTGCTACGTTCCTGTTTTGTTCCAGAAGGACTTTCCTTGCTTTTAAACCCAGCTTTATTCCTGATTGCATCCAGCTTGATTCCTGGCTTACCACGGGACTATTTATTCAATGCTTTGTTCCTGAGATTTGCTGCTATTGAAAGCATTATAGTGTTGCTTCCAACTTCTTTCCTATGAACTATATTCTCAATAAACCTGTCGTACCTTAGCTGGACTCTGTGGTTTATCAAGGGAGGTCTTGCCCAAGGGCCTAGAGGGCGACAGCACTGCAGAAATGGAGTCCCACAGACTGCCCTTACATCATATGATGACCTCCGTAGGACTCCTATGGGACTCCATTTCTGAAGTGCATGGAAATAGAGCCCTAAATCTATGGGATGAAGTCCTTAGTTTACCTTTTACCACTCCCCCCTTACATTTTCAAACTTCCACTGTCTTTCAAGATTTTCTTAGGACTTGAAAATTGTGGAAAATGAGTCACATATAGCATAAATTTGTTCCTATCTTTGTTTTAGCACTTCCTGTTTCTTAGCAAAAGGTTTTTAGAAATAAAAGAGGCAAGAGGCACAATGCTTTAGATGAAAATGTGTGTGTGTGCTTTGGCTGAGATAACCATGTGTGAGGTGTTGTGAGATGAAATAGTCTATGAAGTTACCTACTCCAATGAAAAGTGACAATATTTATGTTTTCTGTCAATAAAGAGGCAGGTATTCTCTGTCCAACAGCAATACTGTTCTGGTCTTCCAGTTGGATTATGTGTTTTCCAAATGAAAAACTGAACTTCCCAGTATTTCTTGCTCCCAATATTCCTTGCAATTACTATCTACATAAAACCTAAACCACATCACTACCAAGAAGTCATTCAACAACAAGTCAGTTTTTTCCCATTCTCTTTTTTAGGCCTTTAATAACATCTTGCCTAAACTTGAAAGTCTGCACACACTTTTGTATTCTCATAATTGGCCTACAAAATATACAGTACTGCATGCATTTGGGTGACCCATTTAAGGTAGCATCAGGTGTCAAACAGGGATGTGTTATTGCTTCAACTTTATTTTCCATTTTCATCACTGTGATGCTTCACCTTGTTGATGGGAAGCTTCCCAGCGGAGTGGAATTCATCTATCATACAGATGGCAAGCTATCAGCAGACTGAAAGCCAAAACTGAGGTTACAACAACATCTGTTATAGAACTCCAGTATGCTGATGGCAACATCATCTGTGCACATTCAGAAGAAGACCTACAAGCCACTCTAAACACCTTCACAGAAGCATACAAAAAGCTCAGCCTGTCATTGAACATCGAGAAAACCAAAGTGCTCTTCCAGCCATCACCAGCCAATCCCTCTCCAATGCCAGAAATTCAGCTTAATGGTGTAACATTAGAAAATATTGATCATTTCCGCTACCTTGGCAGCCACCTCTCCACAAAAGTCCACATCTACACTGAAATTAAACACTGCCTGAACTCTGCGAGTGCAGCATTTTTCCGAATGAAGCAGAGAGTGTTTGAGGACCGGGGTATCTGTAGGGATACCAAGGTGCTTGTTTATAAAGCGATTGTCCCTCCAATCCTGTTATATGCCTGCGAGCCATAGACTGTCTATAGATGTCACATGCAGCTTCTGAAACGATTCCATCAGTGCTACCTCTGGAAAATTTTACAAATCTCTTGGGAAGACAAGCTGACAAATGTGAGTGTGCTGGAAGAAGCAAAGACCACCAGTATTGAAGATATGGTCCTCCACCATCAATTCTGCTGGACTGGCCATGTTGTCTGGCTGCCCGACCACCGTCTTCCAAAGCAGTTGCTCTATTCCAAACTCAATAATGGAAAATGGAATGTTGGAGGACAGGAAAAGGGCTTTAAGGTGGGCTCAAAACCAACCTTAAAAACTCTGACACAGACACCTAGAACTGGGAAACCCTGGCCCTTGAGTGCTCCAGTTGGAGATCAGCTGTGACCAGCAGTGCTGTAGAATTTGAAGAGGCATGAATGGAGGGTGAAAGAGAGAAACATGCCAAGAGGAAGGCACGTCAAGTCAACCCCGACCGGGACCGCTTTCACCTGGAAACTGATGCCTTCACTGCGGAAGAAGATGCAGATCAAGAATAGGGCTCCACAGTCACCCACAGACCCACCACCAGAACACCGATCTTGGAGGACCCCATCATCCTCGGACTACGAGGGATCACCTAAGCAAGTAAGTAAGGAGCTATCAGTTAAAAGCAAATGTGTCACTCTGCTTAATGGAAGCTACTTTCCTTTAGTGAATTAGAGTTTATTTGTTTTCTTTGTCGGTCTCATTTTCCCTTGCTTAACCTGCTCTCCATGAATGGATTAACAATGACCTTCCAGGGAGAAGAATAAAATATTCTAATTCAATTCACTAAAAAGGGTCACAATCTATATATTTCTGATGCTAATATGCCAGCTCTGTCCTTTCCTAGAATTGTAAAACCTAAGGATAGTAATGCACATACTGGTAACCTCGAGGTTAAATTTCTGTCAACATTTGAATGAAAAGCAAATAACTGAAAAGTCACATGTAAGTACACCTATCACCATATAAAGGTATGACTCTAATTTCATGCTCAGTATAACTTAGATATTTAAAAGATGCATTTCACATATTGTCTTCGGGAAGCATCCTAGGACACTTTCCCAACAGAGCCCATCGTATGACACAAAACTACTTCTCTAAAGCTACTTCCAGTGGAGGAAGCATCTGTACAGGAAGCATCCTAGGACACTCCCAGGAGGCTACTTGTGTTCTCATTAGATAAAGGGGGCAAGGTGCAACATTTTCCTCATGTGATGAGGAAAATGGCACAGTGGGCAATGCGAAGCACAGGGCAATGCTTTCTCCCACTGCCCCATAGATTTGCCACGCTGCCTGGTGAATTCTCCCACTGTCACCTGGCTTCAGGACCTAAGTGTGATGAGTTTCTTAATCACACCCAGTTGAAAGATGCACTGAGACCCCTTCTCCACTGCCATATAATCCAGACTATCAAAGCAGATATACTCTGACTGGGTCTGAGGATGGCCAGCAAGATCTGCCTCCTGAAGCTCATCCTATGTGTGGCCAGAAATATAAAGCCAGACATGTATTCTCTTTCCTATACAATTAACCAAAAGTAGTCCAGTCATCCCTCTAGCCTGCTGAGAGTACTGCGGTTTGAATCAAACAAGTTGCAAGATCTGTTGTGCATTTTGCCTGGCTATCATTAAGTTGACTTACCACTGGAGTTGGGAATCACTCACAAAATTAAACTGTCATCTCCTCCACAGGATTTCCTGATGTGGTCAATAACACTGGCATTTCATGCACTCATTTATTTTGTTCCAATATCTTTCAAACATAGAAAGTGGTCACAAATGAAAATGATTCTTCTTCCCTACTCAGAAAAAGCTGATGTTTTCTCGTGAAGTTTAAAGAAAACAATAGAAAACTATCTTGTCACTCTCTGACTATATCTTGAAAAGCACAGCTTCAATATTTGCAGCTGCAGTCATGGGAAATACCTTCAGGGTTGGCTTCTGGGGGCCATTTAATGATAAATCAAATGCAAATGCAAAAAAACCACACAAGGGGGGGGGGGACATAAGAGACTTCTGCTGAATCAAACCAAAGGCTCATCTAGCCTAGCACTCTGTTCACAAAGCAGTAAATCATGTGCCTCTGGGAAGCCTAGAAGCAGGACATGGATGTGACTACATCCCCCCCCTCTCAAATATGGGGGTAAATGAGTCACAGTTCTGATCATTTTTAAATGAAGAGGGCATAGATCAGAATGCAGATATACTTTGGAGCCCATTTGTGTTCAAGGAATCGGTGATCTGTTAAGGTTACTCAAGGAATAATAACAAAACTGTTGTCTTTTATAATTTCCCAATACCCATGTTTCAGGGTGGAAATTTGAAAGGGGAATTTTGAAGTGGAAGACTCCACTTCTGCCAGCTTCCATCCAGAAAGTAATCTGTCACTTTCATGGCAATATCATCTGCACTCCATTTCATCATTATTTTAGGAGCATATTACAGTGAAAAATAAGTGCTAGAAGGAATTCCTTGTTAATACCTCTGTCATCACAGTCCGTCTCAGTTATGTACATCTAGGCCCATTAGTACAGGCATTAAACACTTTTTGCATTTAACTTATATTCTTCCCCACTGGTTGATTTGTGCATTTTATATACTGTAAAATGCTTTACTGTCTAGAGCCTTAAGGTGTTGCTGCATTAATCATATGCACAACATATTTTTTCTTTCCCATTTTTATATCCTTCATTTTTTCCTACCTATTAAATAATAACACACATTTTAATTTGCAACAGCAGTATATCTGTCTCCTAACCAACGTTCCCACAGAGTCAAGCTGACATAATTTAATTATGCTTCAAAACAGACTCTCCTCAAACTCTTGCATTTACATAACACATGACAGTTTGAGCATCACTCTCTTAATATAAGCAAATTAATATACAGTAATGTTAAAGATTGTTACTCTAACTCTGTTTGTCAAAATATCCATAGTTCCATGAAAAACATTCTCCAAATTTAAATATTGAAACTATGATCCATCCCTACTTTTGTGGAGATGAGCAACTGTTGGGTCAGCACTGTTGGGACAGAGAAGGGGAGACAGGGGTTTGATTGTTCCCCATCTTCCTTCCCTTTCTCATACTGCTCTGCCTTTACACCAAAGTGTTTTCCCTTTTCTTGTGTCCATCTTTTGTACACCAAAATCAGCTCTGTAAATGACTTTGGTTTATTGCAAAGCACTCAAGTTTAGTGAGTGAGGCTGATCTACAAGAACATGTAGAAAGTGTTATGATGCAGCTGAGTCACATCACAGATTGTGTCATCCATAGCTTGCCTCCTTCAATAAGTTTCAAAGGTCCTCTAGGCAGCATTTTAAAGAGTTTGAAATGCAGTCATTGGATGTTATCCCACGGACAGGAGGAAGACTGGGAACTCATCTTATCTTGGCAAGGTCCATATTTGGAGATAGCCAGCCATCCCATATCCTTTCCCCATCTTCTTCCTGCTTCCCCCCATTCCTGAAAAAACAGTTTTATCTCCATGTTTGCATACTGACAAGACGGATTCTCATGGTTGGCCACTGAACTCCCTTTTGTCAGCATGCAACAACAGAGAGAAAACAGTAAAAACTTACGTGGGATAAAATCCAATAAGAGTGCAAAGAAATAGCTCAAATTCCGCTAGTTCCATCACCAGCATCTGAATTTCACCATAGTTTAGCTCCTTAGTCATCTAAGAACAATGTAGGGAACCTTCCAGAAGTTTGGGGTTTTCACATAGCTCGAAATGCAACTCTTATGCTGTGAAAAAGCTTCTTACATAATCTAGTTGGCAATTTTGTTACATTTTGCAACTTTTGTCAGAGGAAAGGATCCTTTTTCCTATTCAGTTCTGGAAGTGACTGAATGACTTTATTGGTGTTCAGAGGTGACTGTGTTTGCCATTAATGCAACAGCCCCCTCCTCCCACTATGATACAATTATTCTATTTCACAAAATGTAAAAAAATATACCAAAAAAATACCATGCATGTTTTGAAGATTCACTGGCTTTTTCATCAGGCAAAGGAGTTTAATGTTAGAGTCACAGACCTGCATTTTATCTTAGTTGTTACTTCTCTTATCAGTTAAGAGGGTATAAAGAAATCTCAATGTGGGAAGCAGTCGTTTCTCTTGAGGTCTCTGAATTTTTATTTGTTCTTGTTTTGTAGTTTTTAAAACTGGTTTCAACATTTCTGATTGTTTTATTACTTTTTACCTTTTTATGCTGATAATTCTGGACTATATTTGGCTATTGTAAGCCACCTTAAGCCTCAAACTAAGGAAGAAAAGGAAGAATGATGATGATAATTTCATGTCTTATCCACCTATCCTTGTGGCTAGTGTCGGGTTTTTGTTGTTTTTCATTCATTCAGTCTCTTCAGACTCTTCATGACCTCATGGACCAGCCCACGGCACAGCTCCCTGTCGGCCGTCACCACCCTTAGCTCCTTCAAGGTCAAGCCAGTCATTTCAAGGATGCCATCCACCCACCTTGCCCTTGGTCACCCTCCCTTCCTTTTTCCTTCCATTTTCCCCAGCATAATTGTCTCCTGTAAGCTTTCCTGTCTTCTCATTATGTGGCCAAACAAGGAACTTTGCTTCTAATATTCTTTCCTCCAATGAGCAGTTGGGCTTTATTTCCTGAAGTATGGACTGGTTGAATCTTCTCATGGTCCAAGGCACTCTCAGAACTTTCCTCCAACACCACAGTTCAAAAGTGTCTATCTTCAGACAACAGAATAGGAAAGACAAGAGACCTCTTCTGGAAAATTAAAAACATTGGAGGTAAATGGGCATGATAACAAAAAAAGATGTCAGGGACCTAACAGAAGCTGAAGAGATGTCGAGAAGGTGGTGAGACTATACAGAAGATGTGTATAGGAAGGATAATAATATCAAGGATAGTTTTGATGGTGTGGTGAGTGAATTAGAACCAGACATCCTGAGGAGTGAGGTTGAATGGGCCTTAAGAAGCATTGCTAACAACAAGGCAGCAGGAGACAACGGGATCCCAGCTGAACTGTTTAAAATCTTGAAAGATAATGCTGTCAAGGTGATGAATGCCATATGCCAGCAAATATGGAAAACACATTAATGGCCATCAGACTGGAAATAATCAACTTATATCCCCATACAAAAAAAAAAGGAAATTCTAAAGAATGCTCAAACTTTCGTACAGTGGCACTTATTTCTCATGCCAGTAAGGTAATGCTCAAGATCCTGCAAGGAAGACTCCAGCAATACATGGAGAATGAGTTTCCAGATGTACAAGCTGGGTTTAGAAAAGGCAGAGGAATGAGAGACCAAATTGCCAATATCTGCTGGATAATGGAGAAAGGCAGGTAGTTTCAGAAAAACATATATTTCTGCTTTATTAACTATTTTAAAGCCTTTGACTGTGTGGATCATAATACATTGTGGCAAGTTCTTGGTGGTATGGGCACACCAAATCACTTTGTCTCTCTCCTGAGGAATCTGTATAATGACTAGTAGCAAGAATAAGAACTGACCATAGAACAACAGGCTGGTTCAAGATTGGGATAGCCGGGTTACACATAATCATTATATAAATACACATATTTAAACATATTTCTACAAAATACATATATTGAAGTACTTAGAACAAAGTTTAAAATACAGCAAACCCAAGATGTGAGTTTAAAATTAATGATTAAAACTGGCTGGGTTGCCTGCTGGAAGAGATAGTAATTCAGATGTGTTTTAGATTCCAACAGCTCATTTACTTCATGATGACAGCAACAGCATCTGTTGTTTTAGGACAGGCTTAAGTCACACGTGTGTTTCTGTACCTTTGCTTAAACATGAACACTTTTTGAACATTCACCATCTGAAGGGTTCGTATAGTTCTTGATTATGAGAGGGCTCAGCATATAGAGATTACTTTGGCAAGAACTTTTTCCCAATTATGTACTGAAAACATACCTAGTATTGGAAATTAAGCCAGTCTTTCGATATTAAACAATTTGTTTTAACTTTCTATTTATCAGCTGGAATGCAAAGATGATTGAGATAATGTGACATGCTACAAAAGGCTGGTGGCATTATTTTTGTAATGTTCCAATTGCATAGGCAAATCATAACTTCTTGCTTCAGTGATCAAATATTTGTGTGTATGGTTGCAATCTGACTTTGGAGAAGCTGACTACTGGGATGAATGAAATGTTTCCAATCTTCACATTTCCCATACTCGTACCTGCACTGTCATGGTTCACATTTCACAATTTTCTGCACATAGAAATAAAACCTTAAAGGAATCCTGTTTCTTATTTGGGTAGTTTGAATAAAAATTTCAATTCATTTTCATATTTGTTTACAGTTTTCATGGTTGGTCAATAATGTACATTAGCTAGTATGTATGTAAGTACACAGTGATCAGAAGGGAAACTACAATGGAGAAGGTATTTCTCATTGCTATAGCAACACAGGGTGTACCTTTTCAGCAATCTGGCTCTAACATGTTGATTTATGGAAAAGAAAGTTAGCAAACAGTATGGAAATGCCTAATCAAGAGGGGAAATTCCTATAAGTGCCTAGAAAGAGCTTTGAAATATCATTTTTATTTTTTTAAACTAAAAACTTAAAATGGAAGCAAGCAGGGTGAAAAAAGACAGCTATGGCTTTGCAGCCAGAACACATTCTACTAAACAGAAATAAAATGATTAGCACTATGGTCATAAGGAAGTGAAGCAGTTCAAAATGACCCCCCCCCCAAATACCCACAATCACTTGTCAAAGTCCCCAAATTCACTGTTGAAGGTCTTACAGATTTACTGCACAGCTGAAAATAGTTTTGACATAAATTCAACTGATTAAAATGAAAGTTGAAAAGCAATGGCTACAGATAAGCTGCAGACTGGTTTGAAAAGAGTATAGGATGGTATTATAGGATGGTAAGCTGTTTCATTCATGGTTGGGGGCTGAAGCCCACGTTACAAGCCTCATGTGATGATGTCTTACTTTTTAAAGGAAATTGCATGTGAAACAAACTTTCAGATTCTGAGGGAGAAAAAGAATTTTAGAGCTAGAATTATACACAGACCATTGTATATTTGAGAGAAAACTGGAATTTTAGAAATGTACTGGCAGTACACTTTCTACTTGGCTTTTAGTTGTGTGTGTTTTAAAGATGTGACAGATAGCCTGCTTTACCTTGTACATAATTCACAGAATAATAATAGAACTTTATTTATACCCTGCTACCATCTCCCAAAGGGACTCGGGGTGGCTTACATGAGGCCAAGCCCAACAACACATCAATAAAAAACAAAGCAGCAAACAATAAAACAATACAATTAATATAACTCACATATAAGCAATAACACACAAGAATTAAAACCTAATGGCCGGGACAGATGTAGTATATTTAAATTTTTTTAAAAATAATAACACTGGGTGCGAACAGAGGCATAATGTATCTAAGCAGGAGAGTTGTAAAGGATAATGTAAGGAAATCAACCCAGCAGATAATTAAAGTGCTTCTGGGAACATTATGCAGGGAATTGGTCAGAGCACGACATTGTTTACTTTATTCAGGGAAGGCACATTGGAACAGCCACATTTTCAGGCTCCTCCTAAAGACCGCCAATGTGGGGGCTTGTCTGATATCCCTGAAGAGTGAGTTCCAGAGTCGAGGGCCACCATAAAGAAGACCTTCTCCCTTGTTCCCACCAATCGTTACTGCAAAGGGGGTGGGAGCGAGAGTAGGGCCTTTCCAGAAGAGAATACACATGGAACCATCAGCTAAATCTGAAGATTTCAATCTTATACAAAATTATATCATTAGGATTTATTCATGAGCAGACAGGCACGTGATTGTGCTATAAATGTATGTTTATATCACCATGTATAAATAGTTCACCCAATTAAGATCTCAGGACCTCATCACTTGGACCCGGAGAAGCGCTGGAGACTGTCTCGTGTTCTCTGAGATCCCTAATTGTCCCATTGTCTTCCCATCACACATGATTGTCTCTTCAAGTTTCCATCCTGTTGTTGCCTGCATTTGGAACCATCACATGGGGAATCCTTTTCTCTGCCCTCTCCATATTACTTTTTAATCAGGGAAAACTTTAATATATGAAAGCCAAGAAATCCCTTGTCCTGACCAAAGCCCCTAATCTTAAAGGAGACAGGGCACAGGTTTTAAAACTCTTATTTCGATGGGATCCCTTGCCCTCCACAAACCCCCACATGCCAAGGAGGTGATGTCTCCTCCCTTGTCACAGTTTTAAAACATTTCTTTAAATGGAATCTTCCCTTCTTCTGTTTGAATTCCTCCCCTTGAGTAGATCAGCAGAATTTTAAGTCCACTTTTAAAAGTTTTTCAATTGAATCTTCTCTTCATTTTAGCACTCCTTTCTAGAGGAGATCAACATGTTTTAAAACATTTTCTTTCAACAGGACCCACACTGTCTTTAAACCACCTTAAACAACAGAAGGATCATGGAAGGGAACTTCATAAAATGGAGTGTAACGGAGAAATCCTACAATGCCTAGATTACTATTAAGGAAAATATGCAAGGACAGTAAAGTGGTGAGGAACACCCATTCTTCCACATCACTTAAATTATTCAACACATGGGCAAATCTGTTAGATCCCATCCCATGTGTTTTTTTGGCATTAGTGATTAATCTGTCATGCACCAGGGACTCAGAACACAATTCCTTGTCCATTTTCTGAAGTCCTTTCTTTCAATGTCAAGGACAAAGGGCAAAGGATGACAGCCAGAAGTAGGCAAATGTCATGTGATAGGCTCCATGCCTCTTCATCCTTGAAATGGAGATAAAGTGTCCTATGATGGGGGAAATGCTCCATGTGATGAGGTCATCAATCTCATTTCTAACATTTGTTCTGTCAATTTAATTATTATTAAAAAGATAACAAGGGGAAGAAATGTGTGGGTGCTATTTCTAACTCTACAGGTGACAATAGTGTAGAATGCTTACACTGTACATCATGTTCTGTAAAAGTAAAATAAATGGAAAATAGAAAATGAAAATATCCTGCCCTGAGGTATGAGGGTTAAAAGACATTGAAGCGATAACTCCTGTGAGGTCATGTCCTTAACACTATTCAAGTGTGTTGGAATTTGTTTCCAATAGCAACTCCTATTATTAACCCAAGGTTTTAAACATTTCATTTGTTTTGTTCAAAAATAGAACACTTGAACCTTCAGGGAAGCTCTCCAACCCAGACAAACAGGGATATATAACATCAGAATTAGCAACACTAAACAGATCATTAAAATTGAATGAGATTTTTTTAGAAACCCTTTTTAAGATTAAAATTATAACTTACCAGGATATATATAAAAAGAGCTTTTAAAAGTTGCTACAGAAGGGCATAGTGAAAACATCAGCAACATGTGGTGATTTAATTCTGGAAATGTCAATTGGCTCTCTTTATTTATTTTGGCAGTGAAAGATATAATATTTGTATTGATACATAAATAAAGTGAAGGCAAGCACCAGGAAATGGATGACTTTTACTGGGATCCAGAGGGCTTGTCCCAAGTTATACATCTACTGCCATAAAGGTAAATTTTACCCAGGGGTTAAGAATGTTATCAAACACCTGTCTGAACCACCAGCAGGAATGGATTCCAAATTTTGATTTTTTTTTCATTTTCAATGACAAACAAAATCTCTTGCCATGTAGAAGTGGAGTTACAAATAAAAATGCGCAGATATTGCATTGAAAAGGATAGTCATTGGATAAAAGAAAAATGGAAGATTGCTATCTAGTGTGCATCTACACTATAAAATTAATATTTATTTATTTACAGTATTTATATACCGCCTTTCTCACCCCTGGGGAGACTCCAATTAATACAGTTTTATACCACTTTAACTACCTTGACTCAATGCTACGGAAACATGGGAGCTATAGTTTTTCATGGACTTTAACTTTCTCTGATAATGATTGGCTGTGCCATTCCAAACTTCAACTCCAAGGATTGAGCCATGACAGTAAAACTGGTGTCATATTGCATTAATTCTACAATGTTGATACATGCACAGTAGGAAAAATATTGCAATACAGTGATTAGAACTGGATATTGTTTGTTATTTCTGTTGAAGGAGTTTATAGCTTTTCATGCCTTGCTTGATGTAACAATATTACACATCTTTATTGGATCTCCAATAGCAAATTGAGTATCAGTTAAGATTCCTCTATTTCTATTACACCTACCTTCTCTCCACCCAATCTTTACTCCTACTTTTCACTGAGAAGGAAGATTGAGATGTGGAATGCAAGACGCCAGAGAGGGATGCACTGCAAGGATGTAAAGTGAACCAGAACATGGAAAAAAGGGCACATATATACTGACCACTTAGGTTGGTGTGGGATTCAGTTGGCCCCACAACAGCTAAACACCTCAAGGGGGTGAGGTAATGAAGCTTTCATTATGGGTTAAGCACATTTGGGAGGAGTTATCTTGGCACTTATTTTGTACTCATGAGATTCTTTGGAATGTTTCTGAACCCACAAAAGTAAGAAATATGGCTGTAGCGAGCCATGATGAAGGGGATGGCAGTGGACCGGACCTGCTTTATGAGTCAGTGTAGAAGGACCCTGAGATAAAAGAAGGTGAGAGGTGCAGTAAGAGAGTATATGGGAAAAGGCAAGTGCAAGGATAAAGCACAAGCTGAGAGAAGGAAAGGAGGGGAGGTGTGAGGTGTGAATGACAAAGTAATATTATGGGAAATAGGTACTGAAGCAAGCCAAGATGAAACCACTGATGGGGAAGAAAGAGTCTTTGGCAAATTAGGAACACAGAAAGGGAGAAAATCAAGGCAGAAGGCATAGATGTTCTCCATGAAGAGGAGAAGCACTCATTATGTTGTCTGAGGTAGAAAGCCTTTGGGTGCTATCTCGAGGAAAGGAAAAATAGGAAACACAAGAACCAAGAGAAACTCAACATTCAGTGAAAAATATAAAGTTATTTTGAAATTGATAGCTCCACAATCACGTGTCTCAGTTGCGTGGAATGACCATCCAAAATGTTTACTTACATATATATCCTTCATGCAGAACAGACTGTTTACTTAATTCCCACATCCAAGATCCACCAGTCCACAGACTGTCCATCTTGACAGGGTTCAGCTTCAGTTTATTGGCTGCTAACCAGCACATTACAGCATTCAGGCACAACTCCAACACCTTCATTCCCAAACTAACTCAAACAATAAGGAGAAGTAGAGCTTACTCATGGCACCAAACTAAATACTGCCAATGATCTCACCCAGTAGTACATGGATTAATGCATACTTGAAATAATAGAGATATAAATCTCGGTACATTTTTTTATGGGCAAAATTGAACTATTCTCCTTTTTGCTGCAAGAAATTTTTTGAAAACTGTTCTACTTTGAAGGACTGTTCATAGTTCAGGATTTTTTTTAGACTGTAAATGATGTTTTTTTTCTGCACAGAAAACAGCAATTACTACACAGGAATGGCTCTCTGTATGAAAAAAAAAAACAGCTGAGCTTATGCCCCCAGTGTCTTTCTCTCACTTAGTCTGCAAGGTGCTGCAAGATCCCCTTGCATACTGATATTCCAGACTAACATGGCTATGACTTTAAATTCTGCTATGAATAACCACTCCTTAGTGTGGTTATTCCTGTCAGAATTATATGCTAGGATAGGAAAGGGTCTGGCATAGTGCTTTTGCTACATATAGCAATTTACAATCTCTAGTTCCTGAATTGTCCTAGATCTCTCATACACATGAATGCTCTAGGGCGCATCAAGACAGCCCCTTTATTGCAGTAACTCCTGCAATAAAGAAGGTGCTTCCAGATGACTTCCTGGACAATCCCAAATTAATTTGCCACAAACCTGGAAAACCCTGGTTTGTAGTGAATTAATTAGATAGTGGATTTATTCTGCACTCTTTTGGAAAGCATGGGATAAGCCCACTATTTCCTGTGTCTGGACTGCAGTCCAGACACAATTCCCAGTTTTCCGGACGAAATTAGTCCAGAAAACTGTGAGAATAGCCACCCCCCTCCCTCAAGGCCTCCAAACAAGTGTTTTCAAACTGCTTATAATTCTGCAGTGTGGCTGGGAGGCAAGTGAACCTGATTATCATGCAGGCCCTGTAAAACCTTGGCATCTCTGTAAATCAATTAAAATCTACAATGCTTAACCTTACATTATGTAGAGTTCACATCTTAATTTTTAAAATATTCCATAATAGCACCACACACACACACACACACACACACACACACACACACACACACATGTATACAGAGTCTCACTTATCCAGCCTTCGCTCATCCAACGTTCTGTATTATCCAATCCAGTCTGCCTCTCACCTGGATCCACAGCCTCCAACCCCCTTTTAAAAGTAAAGAAAACTCAACCGGCCTCCAGGACAGTCTTGCAGCAGTTCTCCTGGCATGTCATTTCTATGTGCCAGGGGTGGGGGAGGAGCAATTTTTTCCTCCCCCTTTCTCCTGGTGCATCATTCCTACATGCCGGGAGCGAGGCTGCAAGACTGTACTGGGGGCTAGATAAATTTTCTTTACTTTTAAAAGGGGGTTGAGGGCTTTGGGGGAGGAGGAAGAGTCCCCAGATGTTCTGCCAGGCTAGTCCCGGCAGAACATCTGGACACCCACCACATAACATCAATGGTCCTACTTGGCTGTGTTGTGATAAATTGGGACAGTTGTTAGTAGCTTATAGTGTTTTAATGTATAGTGTTAAAGTTGTTTTATTGTTATTGCCTGTTTTATCTATGTAAACCGCCCTGAGCCTAAGGGAATGGAGCGGTATATAAATACGAATAATAAATAAATAAATAAATAAAGTGCGCACTTTCTTGGGTGGGTGTAGACAGACCCCCAGGAAAATCTGCATTTTTAAAGCAGGCTGTCTGGAACCACCCCTAGTGCAGTGGTTCCCAACCTGTGGTCTGTGCAGTCCACAACAATAGAAATATGGTTTGCAGCCTCACCATTACTACACCATTGCCTCAAAAGCAAACAGCAATGAGAGTGACTATTCTCATGAAACCCTCTTATAATGCCGAGGCAACAGGGCTGTTAGGAGGGGAGAGGCAGACTACCCATGAAGGATTACTAACACATCAGCTCTAGATTATTAAGTCTAGTGGAAGAGCCACTGGTGACTACTGGATGACATATGTTCTGTATCAGAAACTAGAGCTGATGTGGTCTATCCAATGCAGTTTTCTGAATCAGCACCCCAAATAACCAAACCAAACCTAAAGTTGACCAAAAACTGGTTCGTAGCCCATTTGGTGCTTATGTTGGAGAGTGGCCCTTGGTCAAAGTGGTCCCTGATCAAAAACTGTTTGGGAACTACTGTTCTAGCACCTACCTGCACTGCATTTTTGGTAGCAACTGTGGCAATGTAAACTCACAATGGCTTTCTGAAAGCCATTATAATCCTCAGCCACTGGAACATTGTTTATATAGTTTAGATGTAAAAGACTCTTGGGGTCTTTTACATTGTTTCTAGGTTTTGTTCAAACATTTTCATGGATTGTCAGTTCTACAATAAAAATTACATAAGGCAAAATTAGATGATACAATGGAAAATCCATTACAGAATATCCTGCATTTTTAAAGGGCAAATTCAATGGACTCGGATTCAAATTGCAGCAATTATTCTGTGGACAAATCTTGACATTTACAACTTTCTAGTATTTCCAAAGTATGCAGTAGTAGGGGAAGCCTAAGTAAATTTTTATTGGACATAGCATAAAAAGGTAGAAGTAGACATACATCTTGAGGAATTAAGAATACCACCTGCATGTTTTCAATAATATCTATGTAAATAAAGGTACTAAAATTTTACTGTTAAAAATGAGGGACGTCCCTTGGATATAAATCAGGTTCTCAGCATATAGATGTAATCAGAGACCTCATCCATGGTGAGGGGAGCAATCTTATTGCCCAGACTTCATGTACCTTCTGTTCATTACAGATCTGTAGGCAAGGACTTGTCTGGTTCTTCTGAATTACTATGTGGAAATGAAAAGATATTTCTTAGGTTTATATTTCAGTACATTTTGATTAGTATGGAAATGTTCACTTCACACTTTCCATGACTGGTAACAGGATAAAGCACACGTTGCCTCAAAAATCAGCATATTTCCATGGCTTCCCAGACATTTTGGCAAAGAAATAACATTAAAAAAAACCGCATGCATATATATATATATATATATATATATATATATATATATGCATTAATATACTTCAGTCATGAAAAGTATTAAAAGTATAAATTATCATTCCCCAAAAAGGAAAAAAGAGGTTATGAGAATCACATAACAATATCTACAAAAAGTCCTGTCTAGGAAATGGGAGGAAAGGTAAACAGTTGAATCTATCCTTAAACCCCCTGTGTATATATGATGGCTTAAGTAATATTTATTTACTTTTTTATTTGATATTCCTGATGTCTCCCTAACTGAAATCTATTAGCCTATATGCCATCAGAACTTACCTTTTTTGTTACTACTGGAAAGGCTAGAATATTGTACTTACTTTCATAACTGCACATTTTCTGTGCTGCTGCTCACCACAACAGAGCTATTTGGTGGCTAGTTGGAGCAGGTAGAAATCAAAGTAACAGAAATAGTCTAGGATCTTCCATCCCCTAGGAATGATGTTACTGTTGTTCACCCAGCTATCTATCTATATAAAATTGCTCAGTCCGTTTAATGTCATATATAAAGAAACTATGGCTCCCACAACCACCAAACTTGACAACCGACTGGACCATTACACTAGGTACAGACAACGCCAAAAACACCGGACCTACATACTTCCCAACACCCCAAAAACGATCCCCAAAAAATTGCCAACGGAACTCCCACCCCGGCCACTTCGCTGTCAGCGCAAACGTTTAGAACGTTCGCACATGGAAGCCAGAGCGCCTCCTCTGCCTCTTCCTTTGATCAGGAAGAGCGGCGGGGGGGACGGGACGTGGAAGGAGGAGGGGACACCCCTCCCCTCCTCCCCAGCCCCTCCCACCTCCTTCCGCACCCCCTGCCGCCGCCCGGTAAGGCAGAGCGGGGGGCTGGAAGGAGGGAGGAACCCGCCTCCCCGTGGGAAAGAGAAGGGGACCCGCCCCCCAGCAGCCCCCTCCCGCACCCCTGCCGCTCCGTAGGGACCTCCCCCTCCCCCAGCCCCTCCCACCTGCACCCCCGCTGTCCCCGGTTAGGAAGCCTCCCTCCCCCAGCGGCTGGGGGAAGAGCGGGGGCGTGGAAAGAGGAGGGGACCCGCCTCCCCTCCCCCCAGCCCCTCCCACCTTCTTCCGCACCCCCCCCCCCGCCGCTGTCCCGGTCACGAAGAGTGGCAGGGGCGTCCCGGAAAGTCAGGAGGGGACCGTGGAAAGAGGAGGGGACCCGCCTCCCTCCCCCAGCCCCTCCCACCTTCTTCCGCACCCGCCTCCCCCTCCCCCAGCCCCTGCTGTCCCAGTCAGGAAGAGTGGCGCCTCCTCCCCCAGGGGGCTGTCCCGGTCAGGAAGAGGAGGGGACCTCCCGCCTCCTTCCGCACCCCCCCCGCACCCCCGCTGCTGTCCCAGTCAGGAAGAGTGGCGGGGGCGTGGAAAGAGGAGGGACCTGCCCCCCCAGCCCCCTCCCCCTCCCACCTCCTTCCGCCTCCCCCCCAGCCGCTGTCCCGCTGTCAGGAAGAGCGGGGGGGGCGTGGAAGGAGGAGGGGACCCGCCTCCCCCCAGCCCCTCCCACTTCCTTCTGCACCCCTCGCCGCCGTCCCGGCAGCTTCCCTCCTACCTCCGCCAGGATCGGGACCGGACCGAGGAAGGCCCTGGCGGCAAAGCCGGCAAGGAGCCTTCCTCGCTTTGCCCAGTTCTCTCCCGATCCCTGAGGAGGCAGGAGGGAAGCTGCCCTTTTCCCGGGCACCTCTTTTCCCTCCTCTCCCCGCCCACCTCCCTTGATTGAAGGAAGGAAGGCGGTGAGAGGAGCGGAAAGAGGTGCCCGGGAAAAGGGCAGCTTCTCTCCCACCTCCGCCAGGATCGGGACCGGACTGAGGAAGGCCCTGGCGGCAAAGCCGGCAAGGAGCCTTCATCGCTTTGCCCGGTTCTCTCCCGATCCTTGAGGAGGCAGGAGGGAAGCTGCCCTTTTCCCGGGCACCTCTTTTCCCTCCTCTCCCCGCCTACCTCCCTTGATTGAAGGAATATATGTATATGTGTATATATGTATATGTATATGTATATATGTGTGTGCATATACACATGCACACACATATATACATATACATATATGCACATACACACATATACATACACACATATACATATATACACATACACACATATACATATATATACATACATACAGTACATATACATATATACACATACAAATATACATACACACATATACATACATACACATACATACATATACATACACACATATACATATATACACACATATATATACATACACATATGCACACACATATATACATATACATACACACATACATATATACACATGCACACACATATATACATATACATATGCATACACATACACACACATATATACATACACACATATACATATATACACATATACATATATACACATACACACACAAATACATACACACATATTCATATATACACATACACACATATACATATATACACATACACACACATATACATACACACATATACATATATACACATACACATATATACATACACACATATACATACACACACACATATATATACATACACACATATACATATATACACATGCACACACATATATACATACACATATACATATATACACATACACACACACATATATATACACATGCACACACACATATACATATATAAACATCCACACACATATATAGCACAGCAACGCGTGCACGGGTCAGCTAGTTAGGAATATAGCTCTCCAATTTTCTTTCATTCTGCTGGCTGGAAAATGGCTGTGTTACAGACTTGCAACACGGAAGGAAGGAAGGAAGGAAGGAAGGAAGGAAGGAAGGAAGGAAGGAAGGAAGGAAGGAGGCAGAAGGCAAGCAGGTCCAATAACCCAAGATTAATATATGCCCTCCCATTGCCCTCTCTCTCCATACACATTTCTCTTAGGCCCATTCTACTCAGCTGAATAAAATCCCACATTATCTTCTTTGAACCGGAATATATAGCAGCGTGGAATCAGATAACCCACTTCAAAGCAGATATTGTGGGATTTTCTGCCTTGATATTCTGGGTTATATGGCTGTGTGGAAGGGCAACTGAGGCAACCAGCCCTGATTCCAGGAGTTCCAGGTTTGTTGGGAGCCAGGAGTGTGTTTGCACAATTAAAGTTCACGTACCTGCTCTGCCTATTTCTAGAGATGTTGAATCCGACTAAGGAGACACATTTTTATTTATTTATTTACAGTACTTATATCCTACCCTTCTCACCCCGCAGGGGACTCAGGGTGGATTACAATGTACACATACATGGCAAACATTCAATGCCATAGACACACAACACATATAGACAGACAGTCAGAGGCTATTTAACTTTTTACTGGCCACCAAGGGAGCTGCTGCTTCACCATCTATCTGTAACACTGATGAAGTACTTTCCACATTCCCTGTATGCTTTTTGCTGGAGATTTTTTTATGGCCTCGTAAATTTGTTAAGTTAGCCTCCCCACTCATAGGTGGTGCCTCAATTTCCTACTTGACAGATGCAACTGTCTTTTGGGTTGCAAAGGTTGAGAACAAACTACACAAAATTGGCCGGAAGCTCACTTCAACCTGGGCTGGCTTCAAAACTAATGACCTTTCCGTCAGTAGTGATCTTAATACAGCTGACACCCAGCCAGCTGTGCCACAGTCCCGGCCACAGCCTTGATTACAGACACTTTGGATTGCTATGATACAATTGATGTAGCACAACCTGAAAACTGTTCAGAAACTTCTGTGGGAACAATATGTTTTAAGCAGACTGCTGATTGAGATAGGTTACCGGGAATATGTAATCATGTCAAAATAATTTCACTGTCTACCAATCTTACTGTGGTCACAATTCAAAGTGTTGGTTATATATAAAACCCTATACTGCTTATATTCTGTTCCCAAAAAAACCCACATCTCCCTTTTGTGCCTTAATCTCTTTGGGGAAGAGCTTGATCTTTGGGTGCATCTTCATGGGTGCTTTACACCAAAGGGGTGGCAGATCAACTCTGTGGCAGTTGCATGACAAATGGAACTGATTTGACTTAATGCTGTCCATGGCCTCTTAACATGGCTTTGAGTTACATTAATAGAAACTGCAGGCTACTACAGAGATTCCCCAAAATCTGGAATAACCCATTATTTCTGGCATGTGTAATCAACCATGCTTCTTCTTATTTGGAAAATGGCCGCAGTTGGTTACTTCACCATCCCACTTACCTTGATCTGCTGTTTGTGGTGCACATAAGGGATGAAGTTTGATCAATTAGAGAACTGGCCCCTTTTCGGAGGACTACCCTTTTCCGGCAAGCATTCAATCTTAGCAGTCCCTCTTAAAACTCATAGAAACTTGGTTTTTATATGTATTGCTTTTTAATGTATATGCTTTTAGATTTTGTGAACCATCCTGAGCCTACGGGGAGGAGCGGTATAGAAACCAAAATAATAAATAAATAATAAATAAAATTGCTCTGTTTATTGCTTAGCACCTGGAGTGATGATATCCAGAGAGTGGAGATGATTGGAGAAGGAAGAGGGAAAGGAGAGAGTGACTCCTCCTTTCTTCTCATCTTTCTGCTATTACCTTCTTGCTCTGGATGCCATCACTCCAGGTCCTGAGCTTCAAACAGTTCCATTTTCATGTCTAGTGGGCACTGCAAATTGCAGGGGGGGGCAAGTAAGGATCATGGTGAGCCATGCCAAACTGGTTCCAGTGCATCTGCTATCCAGCTGTCAGGTGGCTAGAAGGCTAACAGTTTAGCCTTCACCTAGGGTTATGGAGTATAGATTCAGGGTCATGGAGCGTAGCCATCATTAATGCTGATACAGAGTACCTCACTCTGAATCAGCATCACCATTTCTGCCTTTTAGAATAATAGAATCCTAGAGTTGAAAGAGACCTCATGGGCCATCCAGTCAACCCTCTGCCAAGAAGCAGGAAAATTACATTCAAAGCACCCCCAACAGATGGCCATCCATCCTCTGTTTAAAAGCTTCCAAAGAAGGAGCCTCCACCACACTCTGGGGCAGAGAGTTCCACTGTTGAATGGCTCTCACAGTCAGGAAGTTCTTCCTAATGTTCAGATGGAATCTCCTTTCTTGTAGTTTGAAGCCATTGTTCCGTGTCCTAGTTTCCAGAGCAGCAGAAAACAAGCTTGCTCCCTCCTCCCTATGACTTCCTCTCACATTCATGTCTCCTTTCAGCCTTCTATTCTTCATGCTAAACATGCCCAGCTCTTTAAGCTGCTCCTCATAGGGCTTATTCTCCAGACCCTTGATCATTTTAGTCGCCCTCCTCTGGACACATTCCAGCTTGTCAATATCTCTCTTCAATTGTGGTGCCCAGAATTGGACAAAATATTCCAGGTGTGGTCTAACCAAGGCAGAATAGAGGTTATTTAATATTTAATGTTTATTTCAAATCTGAAATATATACGAAAAGTCTTTATTGGTGTAGGCCGAAGAATCTTTTAATGAGCTTGTATACTTTTATCTTTAGTATGTTTTAATTGGCTTGTCTGCTTAAAGCATTTAAAACTAATATTATATATTGTTTAGCTATTATTTATTTTAATTTAAATTGCAAGCCGCTCTGGGCTCCATAGGGGAAAAAAAGATGAACTCTACATTACCTACCATATGTATCCATGTATAAATGGACTTCTTGAATGAGCTGAGGGCAGATTTTGATGTGACCCATGGATAAGTTAAGGATCATTCTGCAGGGAAACAAAAGTATCAATGCAACCTCAGGGGGCTCGCCACTGTCATTACCCTGCACAAGCATTCAAAAAGGCCAGAAGCAGCAATACAGCAGAAAGAGCAGAAAGGGACATTGTTTCTTTTGGGTTGTCTTGGGATGGACTAAGCTTTTCACTTCACTACTATACTCCGATCAAGGTAAAAAAAACCTTTCCCTTTTCTCATAAGGTTTACTTGCACTGGCCCACAGAGAAGTTGGCACAATTTTGTGGAGTTGATTTTTAAACTAATCTAATCTTTTTAGACTTATACATGAGAATACAGGCTGTTGTAATCCAATACATCTGGATGGTGTCAAGTAAAAAAAATAAACTAGCCAGAAAGAAAAAGCACAGTTGCATGGACCAGAATCCCACGCTCCCAGTGCCCTTCAAATCTGTTGAACTCTTGGCATCCCTAAGCAGCATGGGCAGTAGGTATTCTAGGAAAATGGTTCTTGTAGCCCAACACTTCTAGAGGGTGTCAAGTTTAGGAAAGCTGAGAATCATGACAACAATAAACTAAACAGATAAAAAATACATTAGAGACCTTTCACATACCCCCTGCTTATTCAGCTCTTATTTATTCCAATCTTCCTGATTTCTTTTACTCTCTTTGTGATTGCTGCCTTCTCTTTTTCTGTGTCCAAAGTGGGCCCTTGAGACTAGATAGTATGGAACAAGCATTGTTTCTGTTTATAAAAGAAACTGTCCATTAAGGATGATTTCAAAATTTCCATGAAATACACAAAATACACATCCAAGTTATTATAGTGAAAAACAAAGCCAGAAACATATTTTCATATGTCCCTTCCTCCCTTCCAAATCATGCTGAGAAGAATTATCTCTGTTGTTTGTAGGTTGCAAAACCTCTACCACCTCAGAGTGCATTCTCCCCAGTTTACAATTACTTTACATTTCCGCATTCTGATAGTTGTCATGTTTCCATAGTTTTATGTGGAGTGCTTTGAGATATTAATAGTGGTGCTGATAAAAATGGGGTGGATGCCTTAAATGTTGTGCTCCCCCCTAAAATTTAGTTTTGGCTGGAACTATTTAAACTGGTCTCCATTCATTGGAGTGGCCAAATAGCCCTCCCCCCTCCAGCAGGCTGGAAGGAGAAACCGAATGAACTGCAGATATGTCCCCAGAAAAAGTGTGGTTTTTTTTAAATAGAAAAGAATATTTTGTCATAGAAATATATTTTTGTGAACAGAAAATGCTTACTGATGTGCAAAATCCCCACCTGCAAATGTTGCACAGAACACATGCAGTGGGCAAATGCTATAATGAATGAATAATTACATCATTTCAACAGATCCTTTCAAATAATACTTATTTATCCATAATTAGGTGTGTGATGTCAAACTGCATTAAGTCTACTATGTAGAGACAGCCCTAATCTTCTTCAGATTTCCTGACTGCAGTCCTCATTATGATTAATGACTGAGTCAAAGTACGATTTTTAAAAACACTATTTCAATGTTTTCCTCATTTACTTTAAAGTTATGTAAAACATCTATGGTCATGCTGCTTCTTTTCTTATTGTTCATTTACAAACCTGCCTGTGGGAACTTTTCCTCCTGATTTTCTTTAGTAATTGCTTCAGGTTTTTGCTATTTATTCTGCTAGTAGTAAGGTGTCATCTGCATATCTAAAATTGGTGATATTTTCCCTCCTATTTCCTCACAGTCTAAATAAGTTTTGCCGATGATAAATTCAGTGTACAAATTAAGCAGATAGGGGGACGTAATGCTACCTTACCTGACCCCTTGCTAGTTTGGAACCACCCTGTTTCTCCATATTATGGACTTAAGGTGGCCTGTCATCCTGAATTCAGGGCACACATCAAGACAATACAATCTTGTGGCAACCCATTTGTTTATGTATATCAGTGATTCCCAACCCGTGTGCCATGAGACCTAAAATAAGTTTCATGACTAGGGATGTGTGCCACTGAGGAGGGGAGTGAGAGAGAGAAGGGGAGAAAGAAAAGAAAGGAAGGAAGGAGACACCAGTGCATTGCCCTCACCCTCACCACTGCTTTCTCAGCCTTGGGAGGTTTCCCAGGCAAGGGTGGAGAAGACTCATTCAGCAGCACATGGATGTGAGGGAGAGAGAAGGGGAGGGAGAGGAAGGAAGGCAATTGCACTCGCCAATGCTTTCTCAGCCTTACGAGGCTACCAGGCCAGGTCAGAGAAGAACTCACCTAGCGGCATGCATGAGGGAGTGAGACAGAGAAAGAAAGTTCCTCAAAATAATAATAATAATAATAATATCCCATTGTTTGTTACATCAGTTGTAATGGCAAATGAATCCTTTCTAAGACCCTGTTTAGTCTCACAAGGTTGTTGTTGTTATTGCTGTTATTTTTTCAACCTCAGTCCCTTTCCCTACTTCTTTTTAACATGATCAGTAACAAAATCCATGGATGACAACACAGCTCATGCAAAAAACAAAAAAAAATGCTGCCTTTGTTTTTAGGCCTGTTCCTGGGGTTATTTGGGGTGCTGATTCAGAAAATTGAATGGATAGACTATACCATCTCTAGATTATTAAAGAAGGTTTTCTGTGGGCGAGCAGATGGCAACTACTAGGTAGCATATGTTCTATATCAGAAACTAGAGCTGATGTAGTCGATCCAGTGCAGTTTTCTGAATCAGTATACCAAATAACCAAACCGAATCTAAAGTTGACCAAAAACTTCTTCGTAACCCTTTTGGTACTAATGTTGGAGAGTGGCCCCTTGTCAAAGTGGTCAAAAAAAGTTGGGCACTCATATTTCCTCCTCAACAATCTGATGATGTAAATTAGGTTGAGATGGTACTGATTTGCTCAATGACATTTAATAAGCTTCACAAGAACAAGAACCCTCAAAAATGAACCTAAAGTCTATTTTTCACTCCAGCCTGTTTCTCTCTTTGTCTACCAGCTGCCCATTGGAAGTTCAGTACTAGGGCACAAAGTCTCTTCTGTTGTTTCCCAGCAACCAGAATTCAGGATATGACTAAAGAAAAATCCATGGTTTCTCTGGTCCAACTCCAATTACTTCCACCCACTTGAGTTGTACTCTGCATTGTCCTGGCTGTGCTACACTTGGACAGCAGAAATTTCCATTTATTTCTGGATCATACTAGACCATCCCTCTTCTTGTGCCATTTCTGGTGTATCCTCTATGAAGAGAGCAAATCAAGATTTCATATCTCATGGAGAATCTCTATACATAGCAACAAAGTTTTCTTCTTCAGATTATTGCCTTTTATGCTTAAAAGATAATAGAAAATATTACTGAGAGGGTGAGGGCAGAACTTCTCAATTATGTGTTTTCTGTACCTTCCTTATACATGAGGAATTTTTATTTTGGAGCAATATTATTTTAATAACTTTTCTATCTTGAGAAAGAGAGAAAAACAGCCTATAAAAATAATCCAAATGTTCACACAAAAGGTCAAAAAATTCAGCTTTAGATCTCTAAATTCCATTTCAATTAAAAATGGATGCTAGATGCCAGAAATTCAAATGAGGAAGCTAATGACAGCATATTTCATTTGCATGATGCATTCTCTTATTTAAAAAGAAGCAGATTAAACAAAAAAGAGAACAGTGGGCCAGACAAAGTTTCAGTTAAGATAATGCCTTTGCCTCATTGGAAAGAATGACATTCATTTCTCTGACCATTAATACTCCTCACTAGGAAAACACACACATAGTGTACATAGCCTTTAAGAATTGAGATTATCATTTGTATATTTCATAGAGCTTGGATAACATGATAGTGCACTAGGCAATTTACAGATTGACTTCTCAACTAGAGTATCTTGCTGTAGTTCTCTTTCCCTAAATTTGACCACATTTCTTGCTTATTCTTCTATTCAAAATTCACAAACAAGCAAAGTGTGGATACTTTTTGTGCATTTCAGAAAAGCAATGCTAGTTTATGTGATGCTATCCAGTAATACTCACTCATCAAAAAGAGAGTAGGTTAAGAAAAAAGTGTTTCAGGGCCGGAATGTTTCGCTCTTAGTTCTGAACTAAACTAAGTGCAGTGTATTGCCAAATCAAAACCATAAATGCAGGAGACCAGTAGTTAATTTCCTCCAGCTCTAAGCTAAAGGAGGACCAAGGAAATGAAATGAGATAATCCAAGAAATGAAAAATAAATTGTCAATGGAAATTAATAGGAAGCATCATTTCCCTTCAACCACTCTATTTTCAAATAAAATAAAATACATCTGTTGCACTGTCAGGTGCCACCCTGGAAGTTAATAATAGAGCAAGAAATATGTTATACAGATAGAAGATACACACACACGTACAGTCAGAAGAAGAAGAAAACATTTGTTTTCATTTGACAACCTGGGTAACTGGAGGACATTTTTCCATATTCAAGAGAATGATAGGTTTTTTTTTTCATCTTTGCAGTTTGCATATTTCATTATCATTTCAGTACCCAGAGGAACAACAGTGAAACACTGCTTGGAAACTAGGATTAATTTCAGTAGAAGAAAAGTTGATTTTGTGATGTCTGTTTATTATACCATAATGTAGAATCACATGCAGAAAATGCTTTCTATTTGTCCATGGATGTTTACAGTAAACTAAAAAAATCTAAATATTCTTTATGATTAGAGACTAAAATAAGAAATGCCCAGAACCTGCCCCCTTGCCTTTGTGGCTTTTGAAATACTACTCTCACATTTTGCAAGACATACACATGCAATCATGGGTGTTCAGTTTGTGCCATGTTGATTAAATTATTTTTATCTGTGTTGATGTATCTGCAGTTGGCTTAACTTTGATTCATAAGCCTCATTCAAAGGCACAGGCAACAATATAAATCAGATCTGTATCATTATGGTGCCTCACACACACACACACACTAGTATTTTCACTTGTCTTAATTATGCATCAAGTTGCATTGGCAGTGACACTTTTTTAATTGATCTGTCAAAAACGTTTTCAAACTGCTTGGGACATTAATGAATGGAGGTGTTTTTCCATGAGAGATGAAGGATCTTAACAATATGTGGTGCTGAATACAAGCAAACTGCATGATGCAATGCACAGAATACTTTTGTAGCAACCAAATAGTAATCTCAATTCAAAGATATTTCTTGATAAGTAAGATATTCCACCCTTCAATTAAAAAGAGGTTAACTGTGGCTTTAAAATAAAACAATATAATACACAGTAAACAACTATTAAGACAAATAACAGCTGTTCAAATTGTGCCCAGAAATTAGGTGGAAGCCAATCAGTTGCATAAGAACTACTGACATGCTTCCTTTTCCTGGTCCAAGGTAATAACATCTACATTATGACCTAACTAGAACATGGATAAAGGTGAGAAGATTGCAGCCTTTCATTAGCAACTATTCTTGATGTGCCAGCTTCAAAAGCTGAAAGACAGTTATTTAGGCCTCCTAAAATTGGATCTAAGAGCAGCCACAAATGGGAAAATCCATCTTAAACAGGCTAAAGAAATAGAAATAATATCTCCAACATATCTGGCTTGCGTTATAATTTACTGGCCCTTAGCCAATCAATAATGAATTAATCCCAGATATGTTTCCATCAGATGTCTCATAAACAAGAATTAATTTTGCTACAGTATTGATAAATACACATTGTGCATTGCCTTATACCAGGGCTGTCCAACTTCTACCGGACCGGGGGCCTGATTTCCGGTCACTGATCACCTGGGGGGCCTAAGGGTCTGCCCCCTCCCTGGCTCCGCCCCTCCTCGGCTCTGCCCCAAGCTCTGCCCCCTCCCCCAGCTCCGCCCCCACCCCAGCCCCCCATACTCAATATGCCCAAATGTGAACACTGGTGGATTTGGGGGAAAATAGACCTTGACATTTGGGAGTTGTAGTTGCTGGGATTAGTAGTTCACCTACAATCAAAGAGCATTCTAACCCCCACCAATGATGGAATCAACCAATCTTGGCACACAGAACTCCCATGACCAACAGGAAATACTGGAAGGCTTTGGTGGGCATTGACCTTGAGTTGTGGAGTTGTAGTTCACCTCCATCCAGAGAGCACTGTGGACTCAAATAATGATGGATCTGGACCAAACTTGGCATGAATACTCAATATGCCCAAATGTGAATATTGGTGGAGTTGTGGGAAAATAGACCTTGACATTTGAGAGTTACAGTTTCTGGGATTTATAGTTAACACACAATCAAAAAGCATCCTGAACTCTTGCAACAATGGAATTGAACCAAACTTGGCATATTGAACTCTCATTACCAACAGAAAGTACTGAAAGGGTTTGCTTGGGAACTGACCTTGAGTTTTGGAGTTGTAGTTCACCTACATCCAGAGAGCACAATGTTGGATCAGGACCAAACTTGGCATGAATACTCAATATGCCCAAATATGAACATGAGAAGGAAGGAAGGAGGGGAAGAAGAGAAGGATGGAGGGAGGAAAGGGAGGAGGGAAAGTGAGAAGGAAGAAAAGATAAAAGGGTGGCAGGAAAGAAAGAAAGGAAGGTGAAAGAGGGGCAAGGAGGGAGGGAGAACAGTTGAAAGGAAGGACGAAAGGGTGGGTGGGTGGAAGGAAGGAAGGAAGGAAGGAGAAAGAGAGGAGGAAGAAGGGAGGGAGGGAGGGAGGAGGAAAGGGTGGATGGGTGGGTGGAAGGAAAGAAGCTGAAAGAGGGAGGGAGGGAGGAAAGAGGGAAGGAAGAAAAGAGGGAAAGAGAGAGAAGGAAAGAAGGGAGGAAGGAGAAAGAGAGAGAGGGAAGGGGGAGGAAAGAAGGCCGGGCGGCAGTTGGGGCTGCTGAGGTGGGTGGCAGAGGAGGCGGGAGCGCCGCCACTGCGCGGCCTCCGCCCGGCTGGGCCTTGTCCGCAGGCCCTGTGCCGTGCGCCTGCGCACGTGCGCGTGCGCCCGGCACGAGTGCGACTGCGCCGCGACCGCCCACAAAAACGGAGTGCGCCGATTGGCGGGGGGAGGGAGGGAGGAGGAGGGAACCTGCTCCTCCTCTCTGCCCCCCCCCGCCCCCCCCCGCCCTGAAAAAAATAAATAAAAAAATAAAAATAAAAACAATAAACAGCCGATTTCTTTTTAACCCTGCTGTTATGTTCGGGTCAAATATGACCCGTTGTGGAAATTGATATTTGTTTATTCATTCATTTTTTGATTTTGAAACTTGTGGTTCCTTCACTTTTCCTAATTTACGGGGTTCATACTAAGGGTACTAATTTTTTTTTGTTTCGGTGCCTTACTTTTTGCTCTACAGTTTTTTATACACTTGTTATGTTCGGGTCAAAAATGACCCGGTAGCCTTTTATGCTAATCTGCAGCCATTTTTTGAGTAAAACAAAGGATTTTTAGTTTATTTTGAGACTACCTATTGCATCTACTATTGTTTATCAAGTTATCTAGTTGCTTTAGGTGAACAGATGGAAATAAATGGATTATTAATGCACCTTGGGTGAGTCATGGTCTCTAAGCCTCAGGACACATACAATAATTATTTTATTATTATTATTTATTATTATTATTATTTGTTATTAGATGGGAAAGGGGTGTGGAAAAAGTGCTTTTCTTTCTTTGCCTTTGAATAAATAGATTAGCAGAAACCTTTTGGAGGGGAAACTGATTTTTTAAAAAAATTTTCTGATTATTTATTATTATTATTTTTTCAAAATGCTTTTATACTGTTAAAATTTATTTTAGTTTTAAGTTAGTTGTACTAATAGTTACCTGAAGTTGTTGTTGATGTTGTTGTAAAAGATATAGCTGATTATTCACGCACAAGTTTGTTACTTTGGTGTAACATGCAAATTAGGCTGTTTTACATTAATCAACACAAAATTTTAAAAAATAAAGTTTTTTATTCAATTTTTCTTTGATAATGAACAACTATGATCACACACAGTATAATAATGCAACAGGTATTCAAAAAGAACTTTTCAGTGGCTCAAAATAACATCCGGGTCAAAAATGACGCGAACATAACAAGTGTATAGTAAAACCTGACAGACCAGCAGGGTTAAAAGGGTAGGGGGCTGTAGGGAAGGGACTGGGGTCGTATATGGCCCGCGGGCCACCAGTTGGACAGCCCTGTCTTATACTATGTCCAAATATTGGTAGTGAACAAATGTATGATGCGACCCTTGAGGGACCACACTGAACAACGGATTGAAAGCCAAGCAGTAGTCTTCAAGCAGCACTTCTGCAACTGGCATTCCAGGTGGGAACAAAATTGCCATAACATATTCTAGGTCCTCCACACAAAAAATGCTTTGGTCAGGGGTTTCAAATGCCATCACAAAATCCATAAACAATTATTAAAGTCACACTCCTACACCCCTTTTCTGACAGAGATTGTCCATCAGGATGGAGAAGGCAATGTCTGTGCCAAATTCAACCTGGAAATCAGATTAAAATGGATCTAGTTAAAAACCTTCAGGCAAGACAGCTTGAAGCTGTATGGCAACTGGCCATTCAAACATTATTGTATATGTCAGTTTGGCTAAGGTAACAAACAACTTAATAAATAGAAACATATTGCTCAATGGCTGGGATTCTTTATTAAAAATAAAATTAAGAAAGACAGACTATAAGTCTTTGTCTGATGGTTACCATTTAGAATATTTCCAAGTGGCACTAAACTATGCTAATAGTGTTGAATGGATGTGTTTGATTCTGATGCATCCCTTGATAAGCACAATACAAAGAACAAAGAGCACAAGAAAACTGCAATAAGAGAATGTGACTGCCAAAGTCTTCTCCTCTCTTTCTTCAGGGATTGCACAGAAAACAACAGGGAAGAAACAGAACAAACCAGGAATAAATAGGCTTTTCTGGGGAACTGTGATGAGCAAAAGCTAAAGATAGTGCAGGCGTAAAGTATTAAAGTTTTATTCTGGCTCAAACAAAAACATGACTTGGGTACTATTCCCACAATATACCTCACCTGAGGCTGGCAAGCAAACCATAAGGTGCGGGTGAGCACTTGAAAGCCCCTGTGAAGGAGGCCAGACCGGCTGGCATCACTGGGCCCTTATCATGTGACAAGGGTGAATTGGCAGTCTATTTAAATTGGCAGACACCTCCGATGGTCCTCTGTTATTCCTCTTGCGACCCATCCTCATATCCTATGAGGGCCGGGGAGATAGCACAGTGGTAACACAGGGGTTACAGTGCACTTAGGGCTGAAATGAGGGTTCTCAATTTTGAAAAAAATATGATGTTTGGGAGGAAGCAGCCAAAGAAATTTGGTTGCCCTTCAGGATCTAAGTGCTTGTATGTCCTGGAGGTGGTCATAGGGATTGACGCCCAGCCCAAGAACAGTTCTCACTAGGTGATTAATAACACAAGGGTTAAGTCTTTATAGGTTAATTCACCTTAACAGTGTTTTCTTTCACAGGTGGCTCCAGAAGTTATAAATAAATAGGTCAAGAAATGGCCCCTTAGATACATTTTCTATTTCTGGCCACTTTATTTTATGGAGGGAGTTCAAATAACTGCATACCCACAAGAAACCCAAAAGCAGGAAACAAAGGCAACAGCACTTTCCCAAAGATGTTCTCAACAAATGATAAGAGAAACTCTCCCTTTGACTTTGGAGGTTGCATATCCAGTAACCATTGACAGTATCATATTCCAATAATTAGTTTAATCCTGGTCCATTACACTCCTCTGCCCTTCACCTCAAAAGTAGTGGAGTAGAACAGGGATGTCAAACTTCACAAGAGACAGTCTTTCTTGTGGTTTCTCTTAGGAGTTTTATGGTCAAATCCCATCCTACAATTCATTTCATTTACTCCCCGGCAGATTTATTCCAAAAAATGATTTAAATAACTGATTTTAAAAACAGGATAATAAAGCTTTAGTCCTTTTATCTATACATTAAGTCTGCATTTAAGAGCCCCACATGGTTATAACATGTGCTTCATTTCAGTAATTGGTCTGACATTTTTAGAGATTTAGCTTTCTTCTCAGGTACTGAGAGAGAAGAGATAAAATCTGAGGTGGCATGGACTCCTCCATGAATCACTCTTGACCCCAACCCCAATATATGGACACCCTCTTCCAGTAATCCTCCTATTTGCCACAGCAGAACAGGAAAGTCACTATGCATCCTGTACATTCCCTTGGGTTTTCTTTGTAAAATGATCACACAAGGCTCTGAATCTGTCGATCAGAATTATTGAGCATAACAAATGTTGGGTTAAAAGGAACTGTCAATTTCCTTCATGTTTTGCTTACTGATTGTTTGGATAACTGGACAATGGGGATTGATGACAAAGCAAAGAGGCAATCAGGTCTCACAATAAAGATCAATATGGTTGGATACCAGTCAATACATAGCAACCTCATCACATTCAGTGAGCATTCAACAGTTTAATATTGGTACTACTGTCATTTTACTTTTATGCATGGCCACATTGTTATATGGAATATAGTGTTACTTTTTGAAATGTTCCTTAGAACATTAGAGAGCAATACATAATTATATTAATGAATGACTGAATGCAAAGAATGCATAAATGAATAACCTAGAACCTCAAATGAGTACATTCAGTACTTTTTTCTGCATGAGCAATGAATTTGATTTATTATTCTAGACAAAGTTGCTGCTATTTGTTGCATCTAACTTTTTTCAACGATTTCTTTCATATTCTGAAATTCTGGTTTGTATCAAGCATGTGTTACTATTCTCATTAAAATGGCAAAAATGAAGGCCTCGGGTTATCAGTGGGCATTTCCCCATAGCAATCCCAACCTTTCACTCACCAACATGTAAGATATAAAGAGGGAGAGAGGCTCCTCATTTGACAGACTTGAACCTATTATCTTTCATGATAAGTATTCTGTGTAATCTAATCCACAGCATGGATCATCATGAGAAAAACAGCATCTTACTGAATTCTTTGATGTATTTAAATTTTCTACACTGAAATATATAGGATTTAAACCAACGCATAATTTTGCAAATTCCTCTTGAACATTTGCTTCTTATGAACCCCCCCCCCCCCAATTTGCTCTTCCAAATGGGTCCCTCAGATTAGTTCCAATGGTTATGTAAGACCTTTGCAAAAAGAATTGATAGGAATTGTTTGTGACATTTTCCCTAAAAAAACCCCTCTCTATTATTGTTCAGAGCATTGTGCATGTGGAGTTGTTATCTTTCTGCACAGTTGTTATCTTTTTGTATTTCTTTTCTCCCCAAGAGAGAAAAAAGAGATCTAAACAAACCACTATTCCTTATGTGATCATGGAAATACATAGATTATAATCAAGTGCCCCTGTGTGTCTATCCAGAACTATTGCAATCACATCCCTGCAATGTTGATAAAGTTTTGTGACAATTTCTGGCATAAACATTTTGTTTGATAAAAGTACCAATTTGGTGGCTCAGCAGTTCTCAAGTCGATCACTTTGATGCTGAACTTCCTTTCTCTTCCAGCTTAACAACAACCCCATCATGGATAATTTCTATGCCAAAACATCCTGTAAAGAGAGGACGCCATCCTGACCCTCCCTTCCTGGAATCACTTCCAGTGAAACACTTATGGGATCCACTTCATTTAGGAGACAATTATATGTTTTTGTCTAATATTAATTAATAGGTCAAGCAGCACTTAGAGAGATTTTAGGCATTAATTAACATTTAAAAACTATCACATATGACACATTAATTAGATATCAATCACTTATTACTGCTACTGACATTTAATAAGTAATTTCATTTACACCCAAAACCAACTTGCCGCAAACACGTTTTGAGGAGACAAAATTGATGCATATACTCTCAAAAAGTTTAACATCTTAACTGCTGTCTGGTCCTCACCATGAGCATTCACATGTTGAATTGTAAAGCAACTATTTTTTTTGTAAAAAAAAACAAACACACACACAACTCTTAGCTATTTAATTTGTGTATTTAAAGATGTACAAACAACTGTTTGAGAGCTATTTTGAAAGATGCAAAAGATTAAGTGAGTCCCTAAAAGCATGTATTTATTTCTCTGCATTGGAGAAAAGTCTGAAGTGCCATTCCTCCCTAGTTATTGTTTAATTTGCCAAATCCACATTTCCAGGAACTCTTAAGGTTATTTATTTTACCATATTGTTTGGCAAATTATAATGGGGCTTTGGTGTCTGCTGGGGTTTGGTTCCAGGAACCTCATGGATACCTACATCTATGGATTATTTACATTTTTTGCAATGTCATTATGAAATGATGTCCCTTACCTTATATAAAAGTCAAAATCAAAGCAGGATTGTTAGAGCTTTTAAAAACATTCTTAGCATGGATGGTTGAATCCATGAATGTAGAATCCATGGATACAGAGGGCTGGTTGTATCTGCATGCAGGCAGGTCAAACAAATTGATATAAAGCATTTTATATGAAGATTTTCTCACTTTAGTACAGTTGTTATGGGAAGATTTTGCTGGCCTCCTAAGGATTTCTGCTATCAGTAACAGCCTTAAAAGCTGCATGATCCAATGGGCCAAGAATCTGGGGAGACAAATCAAACTACAGGAATGGGAACAGATCTGGAACAAGAAAATCAAGTATACATACGCGACAGATTTAAGGGAGAACTGGATCAAAATGTTCCACAGATGGCACATCACCCCCCAAAAAATTGGGATTATGTACAAAAACAGCCAGTCAAAATGCTGGAAATGTCACGAACATCTGGGTAGCTACTTCCACATGTGGTGGACATGCCCAATAACACTGAACTATTGGAGGGACATACACAAACATACGCAAAAAAATCCTAAAAAAATCTTTCCCCCTGAAACCAGATTATTATTTACTGGGCCTAACAGATAAAGATAGAAAGCTAGATAAGAATAGTGAGATCCTCTTCAACCACATGGCCACGGCGGCCAGAATAGTGTTTGCCAGACTATGGAAGACAGACAATATCCCCCAGATAAAAGATTGGATGGACAAATTATATGATATAAAAGACATGGATACCCTCACCTCCCTGCTGAGAAAAAGCACAGGCAATGCAAGAAGAAGAATAGACTGGAGTCCTATAGACCTCTACAAAGATAAGTAATGGATCAAACTGGCTAGTTTGTAGCCAGTAGGATCAAATAGAAAAAAACTTTCGTACTGTCTACTTATAAGACAGTAATAAGTTTAGAGACATATCTGAAAAGACGAGAACCACTTTAAAACTGTATAGGAAGTCAACCACATTTGTTTTTTGTTTGTTTCTTGTATGTTTTGTCTTTTTGTTTCGTGAATTAGGGTTGTCCCTCACCCCAACCCCAAACCCTCCCCCATACACCCTTACCCCCTCCCTCCCCTCCCCGTCCCCCACACCTAGAAACCCAGTTTACCCCCACAGTGTAAACCCCCCCCCTATGTCGTAGACTGTGAACGTGTCCCCCTACATGTATTTAAAGCTGTTAAAACCCAATAAAAACCGTTATAAAAAAAAAAAGTAACAGCCTTTATGGTCTTTTCTACACTGTCATGGAGAACTGGACAATTGGCTTAGGTGGTATCTTAAATAGGTCCTCATGACAGATGTTGGGGGAAAGATATTGATTTGGCAAGCATCTTTCTGGCATATTTGGCGAAGGATGGGAATTTGGAACTGCCCCGGAGTATCACATAAGGAAAAATAACTATCCTTGTGGCTGGTCTCATGGTCTTTGCTCTTACTAGGGACCTTGCAACTGGAAGGCAGTCTTCAAATTTACAAGATGCCCTGAGAGCAAAACTGATTTTTCAGGGATTTATCTCAAGGTCTATGGTGTTTTTGCCCAGAGGTGGTTGAGGTGTACGGTCTGGGTGAGAGCCACTGCTACAGCTGCTCCTGCACCAAGTTGGTTCCCCTTATTTGTTTGCTTATTGCAAAAAAACAAAAAAACAAAAACCAAACAAACAAACAAACCAGATCCCCTGGTGGCACAATGGGTTAAACCCTGGGGCTGGCAGGACTGCTGAGCAAAATGTCAGTGGTTCAAATCCGAGGAGTGGGGTGAGCTCCTGTCAGCTCCAGCTTCTCATGCTGATAAGAGAAGCTTCCCACAGCATAGTAAAACATCCAGATCTCCCCTGGGCAATGTCCTTGCAGTCGGCCAATTCTCTCATACTAGAAGTGACTTGCAGTTTCTGAAATCACTCCTGACACACACAAATAACAAAACAAATAACAAACAACCACTAAAGGGAGAAGTGGGGGGGGGTAGCAATCCTCTCCCATGCAAGTTTCTCTCCTAGGACTATCCCAGGTTTAGACATCCTCGGCCACTGGTACAAGATGCATCTAAGGAGCAAAATGCATTATGGCATTATTATTAATAATTATTAATTATTAATATTATTTTTTTCATTTTTATTATTTATTTATTATAGCAAGGGTAATTGATGGAGCATTTGTGCCGCTGGAAAATGTTTTTCATCACTTTATTGCCTCTTAGCAATAGAACTGCAGTTTATAAGGAAAAAGGTGTGGTCTCCAAAGTATAAATTAGATGCTTCCAGTTCCCTCCTCATCTTCTTTCAAATGCACTCTCCTAATGCCATTTATAACTTTCTTTATTTCTTTAGGCAATTCAGTATGAGACTTAGTGGTTGCAATTTAATATGAGACTCAATGTCTCCATAAATAAACTGAGATATGTGCAAAACTGAACTGAGTGCACTTGCAAAGTTCATACCCATCTAAGGGATCTCCATGATGTTTGAAAGGATAGGTATCAATTGGACCCATTGAATGGAGTGGAGTGACTGATGCTCCAGTGCTACAATGTGTACCTGCTGGATATCAACTAAGAACTGTTGGAGCAAACAGAAGTACTCAGATTACATCTAGTGTAAACATGAGAAGTGCAGGATGTGCATCAGAACACTATGGTGCCTGGATGCACGTCTTCACAATTTACTTAGAATGCTTTATTTATTTATTTATTTATTTATTTATTTATTTATTTATTGCATTTCAGCTATGGACTTCTGAAGTTACAAAATACAGACCATGATATAGAATTTTGGGCTATATGTGATATTTGCTTTGCCTTCTTTTAAATACATGCTACCTTTCTATTGCTGTTGTATATCTTTTTAATATTTTAACTATCTCGTTAGAGTTGTTTTTCATTTCTTGTAATGGATTATTTCTTTTAAATTTCCAAGACACTTGTGGAATGATTGATCCTACAAAATTAAGAGCTTCCCGTAATTAAAATATGGAAAGCTCTACCCTAAAATTTAGTTTGCACACTGGATCCATTAGCATGGGAATTGAATGTCTGGCGAAGAAATTAAATTTATTGAGGAACTGAGATTTCTTGTTTATTTGTATCTCATTTTTAGTGTATTCTACTTTTCAATAGTTAGGTGAAGTTATGAGCCACCACCATCTGTCACTATCTGTCTATAGATGGATAGATAGATATATTTCAATTAAGGATGACAAAAATGCTCACAAATTACCATTTTTGACACATCACACATTTTCAATTATAATTGTTGTGTCTCTGATTTTTTGCTAAATACTTGTTTGTGCAAAATACATTGTGACTGAGAACTTCGTTCTCTCTCTATACACACACACACACACACACACACACACACACACACACACTACCCTTCCCCACTGGCCCAAAATGTGGGATGAACTGGCATTAAAAATGCAGGTTGAACCTAGGAAGTGCAAGATGGCTCTGGGGTATCTGAAATGACAGTCCTCATTATAACTGGGTAATAGGCCTGGTTGATCCATGGTTCTAAATGCTTCAAAAGCACTTACAAAACAAAAGTTCTGGTAGTGAACATTTCAAAACTCTAACAAAACTTTCAAAATTTCGTTATAAATGGCAGTTCCTAATTGGTTCTGTCTTAAAAATCGCCAATAATGAAATAATAATGAAATTTTGATAGAGTTCTGAAATGTTCACCACCAGAACTTTTGTTTTGTAAGTACTTTTGAAGCATTTAGAACCATGGATCAACCAGGCCTACTGGGTAATGTTTCCTGGGGGGGAAACCTCCCTAGTCTGGCTTTATAGGGAAGGAACTATTGCAAGCCATAGAGGTCTGTATTTCTGTAAATCAGAGTGCAGCATACTAATGTTCCCAGCCCCCCCTTCCTTTGATTTACACTGTAACAGCCAGAAGCAGAATTCCTGTTGCAATTCCTTCTTTGCATAGCAAATTGCTGCAGATAGGGAAATATCAGTTTGTCGCACCCCCAGTGATGGAATAGACTTGTATTTCTTGCAGTGGCTACTGCCCCATAGAGCAGAATTGGGCACATTTATGATCATAACAATGGTTTCACAATCATGCATAAGTAGGCATCATGTGTAGAAGTCAATTATGGATCCATATATGTGTGTAATTCTAAGCTATACATCTGTAACTGAAATTGTGAATGGCACCCAGTACTTGATACAAAAAAGCTATGCTTTGTATAAGAATATATTGTATGTGAGCAAAACAACACACACCATAGAAGCCAAATTGGAAAGAAAATATCACATTGCAAAGAGGGAGCGAGAAATTTAGAGATAGAGGGAGATTAACAATGAGCAACGAGATGCAGAAACTTAGTAATTTTATCAAAAGGGGAGGGGGTGCTTTTGTACTTTTGTAGCTATTGTGCATGAGAATTAAATTATAGAATTTTTATCTCCTTTTCCATAATGTAAAATTACACGTGCAGCCTTAGTTAGGCAGTCTTGAGAACATTGTCAATTGAACTTACAGTAATGGATTCAGGGAAGCTAAATCGGATTTGTGTGTGTGTGTGTGTCATTATGAAGAACTGATTTGTAGCAGGGGGTGCCCCATAAAGCAGTCTTAAAGGTGCATCTCAGATGCCAGTTCAGTTCACATCTACTAGGCAGATTGAAAGGGACTCCCTAAGTCATTACAGCAACAGCATGGAGTCCCTACTGCTCAGCCACACTGAACATGGTTCACCATGGCTGGGAAGAGGCCTAACTGCCCCCTCCTCCACTAGCTATGGCAGCAAGGCAGTTACCTGCCTGATCTTTGGGGGTCCTCCTTCCTACTACTAGGTTATGTGGTCCATGAAGAAGGCTGGGAGGAAACAGTCTTCTCACATCCCCAGGCTAACTTAGCCCAGGAAATATGGGGTGGCTACTGAGACACCTGCATCCAGTTCCACTTAGGAACCCGCTGCAGCTGTCTGGCCTGTTACTAACTCAAGGGAGAACCCAACTCTTGCTACAGGAATCAGACCTTTCCCTAAATTAGTTTAACCTAGGGTAAAACGGCTTTTAAGCCGTTTTAACCCAGGTTAATGAAAGTTAGTCCTATGTTGAATTAAGTCATTGTGAGGGTTGATGGCTTTTCACACCGACCTAAGTGGTCAGTGAAGATGACCTTAGAGCAGGGCTTGGGTAAACTCTGGACAACTGGGGCCAATGTTCTCTAGGGTGTAATGCAGGATATATCAAACAGAAAAGGGTACTCAGAAATCCTAGATAAATAAAAAGAGAAGTGAGTAAAATTCATTTATTTTATTTTGTAAATGAATCATTTGGATATGACACCTTGTTTTGGATTAGAGCATGGCACCTTAGGGAGCTGCAGTGGCACAGCATGTTAAACTGTTAAGCTGCAGAACTTGTTGACCAAAAGGTCAGTGCTTCAAATTATGGGATGAGGTGAGCTCCTGCTGTTAGTCCCAGCTTCTGCCAAACTAGTAGTTTGAAAACATGCAAATGTGAGTAGATCAATAGGTAATACTTCAGTAGGAAGGTAATGGTGCTCCATGCAGTCATGTTGGCCACATGACCTAGGAGAAGTGTACGGACAACACTGTCTGTTTAGCTTAGAAATGGAGATGAGCACCACTCCTCAGAGTTGGACTCAACTAGACTTAATGTCAAGGGGAAACTTTTACCTATGACCCCTTATTATAAGGCAAAATATCATGCTTTTGCTGATTTTATTTTCCTTGGGAATCTTTGGAGTGTGGCTGGTGGAGAAGGCACAGGCTCTGGGCATGGAATAAAGAGTATAGGATTCCAGCTTGTGATTTTGAGTTTCCCACTATGGCTATATGATTAGACAGGGGAATCATGTGATTTATATAAATTCATACCCATACCTGTAAAGTGGAAATCTATTTCTATCACTGCATTACTCTTGGATTATATCAAAAAGATTTAATAAAATATCTGACTGGTTGGTTTATTCTCCACAATTGCCTCAGGAGAAAAAAAATAGCTTTGTTATTCTTGATTTTTGACATTAAGTCCCCAAACACATTGACAACAAAGTTACCTTTCTGCATATGTTTTTTCCCTGTGAAAAACCTACAAATGTCAACAGATGAAGGCCTCCTTGAATCTTTGTCCCTACAACATGTCATTCAAACATACTTTTCAGAACTCTTTTGCCTTTTAACACCACAAAGTGTCTGTTTTCCCCTCCGGTACTTTCAATTCAGTTAATTTGTTTACTTTGACTTATAAAGTGACATTAGCTAATTATTAAAGCCAGCAGGATATATTACATTTTAACTTTAATGTCACCATGAAACACCATGGCTTCTCTCACACAAGAGCATTTTAGAGACTAAAAGTGTTGTGAGAAGTTGGCCACCTGTTCAAAGCATCCAATCCCTATATTTATAAATCAATCATAGAGTACTTGAAACCCCATTTGGGGCTAATGGTGATTAATTGGTTGCTCAACTTTCCAGTGATATCAATTTATTATTACATTCTAAGAAAGCAAATGGAAGAATTGGCTGGATTTTTGAACATTTAATTGTCAAATCTCAATAGCATTTTTCCATTCCTGCCCTCACTGAAATATGTTCAACCCTGTAAGTCAAAACTACTTGCTGCTTTTCATTTTCAACTTTGTTGGAAACTGGCTGCTTTTCCAGTCAATTTTCACATCTCTGAAAGTGTTCATTTGGATATGAATGGTGAAGGACTTCACTGAAGCACAACATTACATAAGTATGTGATCATGTAGCCACATGTTGGTGTCTTATTCAATTTACTAAGTTGCTTTATGACTCTATGTATGTTCTTTCTGGCAAAGCTGTATGCCCACATGGTGCTGAACACAGGATAAAGCAAGGTACACTGCAGCAATAATTCAGCAACAAAGAACAAATATCAAGGTACTACTTAATCCTAATGCAGAAGCTGTACTTACATGTTCACTTGATTCCTATAGGAAAAGTAGGGCAACATTATGGGCAGGCATTGACTAGTCCTTGCCATTGTATATCCTACCACAATCTGTAGAGTTGGGCCATTGTATACACAATTGTATCCATGAAGGTTCTACCCCAAAGACATTCATTGCAGTATGTCTGAACATGAAGGGCTGGAGATGTGCTATCTCAAAGGTACAGCTAACCAGCAAAACCTCCTTATTCACAGAGAGAACATGTGAGCAAAAAAAATTCAGTAAGCCTCCAGTTATGGTCTGAACTCAGCCAGGCTTAAACAAGACATGGTATTATTTCCATCTTCCCCTAGCTTACATAAGAAGTGGAAATGCAGCCAATAGTCAGGAAACTGTAGAGACTGACAGCTATTCCAAGTGTGAAGTTAGTGAGTGTGAGACTTTAAAAAGAAGGATGGATATTTTCCTTTTTTCTGTATTAAAAGAAGGCAACCTTCATTAAACATTTGCCATAATTATACCCACAAGTGAGCCAAAAGACACATTTCTAAAGGAAAGAAGTCCTTTGAAAATGGGAAATATTTTTAGTAAATCTATAATTCCAAGAGGATTTAATATGTGTATTTTATATATTTTTATGATTATACATATTTACCTCTGTTGTAACTCAGCTTGAGCCACAGGAGAGGCAGTTAAGAAATATTATTATTATTATTATTATTAGAAACACAACAAGATGAGTCCACAGCAGACAAGATCATGTTGTTATTATTATTTTACTGACACAAAAACACAGTATGTCACAGCAAACGAGATCTATATGCTGGATTTTGTATCACAAAATCATAAGTAGAACACTTTCCAAGCGTCTAGGACTGTGTGATGTAATTTCAAATGACTACAAAGACAAGTCAGCTTATATCAAAAAGTGTAAAAATATATATTAGCGATTAATTCCATGCTGATTGTACATCTATAAGTAATATAAACAATGAAAGAGAATTGCACTCTCATACTGTTATGGAACAGAGATGGCAGTGGCTGAGTCTAGGAGTTAAATGATAACAAAAGTTTATTTGAACATCAAATGAAAGTTGGAGTAACAAAAAATAGCCTATCTTCGGCTTAAAAAACCCACAATAATCCCAGGAAACCCAAACTAAAATGCTGTGGAGATGAAAACTCAAAAACAAATACCAGACGTCCTTCTGCGTCATCCACTCAAAGGAATGTTCATGAAGCGAAGTCCAAAACCGGTCCGGGAGTCAGAGGGCAGGAGGAAGACACAAGGAAAAAGGAGGAGACGTCCCAGAGTCGACAGGAGCTGAGTATACAGAAAACACATAATTCACAGCCCCCATAAAACCCAACATCTACCTCCCTCCATGTAATACGATACCAAACACTCTGTAACAGGAAACTCACAGCAGTCACAGCGAAGGTCAAGAGGTACACGGCAGAAACTAAACAAAAAAGCAGACATGAATCCGAAAACCCCCACCTTTTCCCAATATCAGCTAGAGCTGCCATAGCAGCTCTCCCAAGGAACAAAATGGATAAATAACCCAAAAACTCACGAGTAATCTGGAAACCAGGATCAAAGATACAGGAAAACAGGAAAACAGGAACACAGGATGCATGAACCAGAATAGCAACTCCTTGACCACCGTCAGGGTCAAGCGAAGTACTCACTTCTCTTATAGCTCTAACAATCAGAGTCATCAGAGAACCCGCCCTGTTCCAGAGTGGCAGCATTCTCATTCCTTGCAGCTGTTGCACCATGCCCAGATCTCCAAGCTAGCCAAAGCTCTTGTTGACTTAAAGAGCCCCCCTCAGCTTCTGAATGAGAAGACGGCCAGTCTTGATCCGTCTGAAACCCCAGAAATGTGCTGTCCCCCGAGTCCGCATTGCATACATCTCTCACTTCCTGCACTAATGCCGAATCTAGATCTGTATCACTTTCTTCTGACTGTAATTCTGCATTCCCTGGAAACCCTTCAAATGTATCAGACTCAGAAGGATCCCTAAGTAGATGCTGAATTTTCCTCCTCTGTTCTCTGTCTTCGTCAAGACTTGAAGCACTAGCCACTCTCTTGACCCCAGCTGCAGGAGCCTGATCATCCAGAGCCACACCCCAAACTGAGCTACTGCTTGGTGTTACTGCCTCAGCACCTTCCTCCATGCTACTACCTGTAGTAACTGGAGGCTCATTCACAACACATACATTACCAACTGGTAAGTTATGTAGTCCCAATAGGCAAAAAGATCAAAGGACACAAGTTCGTATAGAGAAATGTATAGAGAAATGTCCCCCGGTTTCAAATAAACCGGATTATAGTCCATCCAGGAGAGTGGCAGTTCCCAGTCCAATAGGATTCAATGATTGGTAGAATCAGCAGCAATGAATCCACATGGTATTCGAAGTAGGTTGAAAAACCCAATACAAGCAAGGACAAAAGGAGTGATCCACATATTCTTATTGGCCGCCTATTTCCGTTTTGTTCCCAGGCGGAGCTTTATCAAGGCCTCATCATAGAGCATACTGGTGTCCTTTCTGTAAGAGTATTTATTTATTTATTGTTTATTTTTGTATTCCGCTCCTCCCAGCAGGCTCGGGGCGGATAACAGCAAATATAACGGGCAACATGTCGCCACATGTCAGCATGTAGCCCTACATTAAAAGCGTAAAAAACATAAAACACATTAAAAACACATTACATCACCACACAGGTATGGGGGGACATGCGACATAGTTCTTAGTCCGGTGTGCCTAATTGAAGGCTAGGCCAAAAAGGGCCGTCTTACAAGCCCTCCGAAAAGGGGCCAGTTCCGAGATAGCTCGGGTACTGTCCGGGAGGGCATTCCAGAGCACTGGCGCCGCTACGGAGAAAGTTCTCTGTCTAATCGTCGATAGATGCCAGGAGCGGATTGATGGCACTGACAACAGATTCTGTTCATCTGAGTGCAGTGATCTCGGGGGAGAATACGGGGTAAGGTGGTCCCTCAGGTACGCAGGCCCTAGGCCGTGCAAGGCCTTAAAGGTCAAAACCAACACCTTGAAGGCAATTCGGTACTCAATAGGAAGCCAGTGCAGTTGCCGAAGGATAGGTGTGATGTGCTCCCTCACTGGCGTTCCCGCCAGCAAGCGAGCAGCGGCATTCTGCACTAGCTTGAGTTTCCGGATTGTCGACAAAGGAAGGCCAACGTAGAGGGCATTACAGTAGTCTAGTCTCGAGATGACCGTCGCTTGGATTACCGTGGCCAGGTCGTCCCTGGACAGGTAGGGTGCCAGTCGCCTAGCCTGCCGGAGGTGAAAGAATGACGTCCTGCTGACCACGGAGACCTGAGTACAATAGGATAAGTAGTGCCAACACAAATAACACCCAAGAAATACACAATAATAATATATACATACCGTCATACTCCTGATTTCATGATTTTTTGGTCATTCATGACAGAACTTTGAGCTTGCCTTTTTGGGACTATCCTAGTTTTAAGTTCTGTTGCTTCTTAGTGGATTTATATTCAGAGACCTTACAACTTAATTAGCCTCAGGCTTTGGGAACATTTCCTGGGATTTTCTCGAATGCTTTTTGCCTTGACTATTTTCATGTTTGCTATTATTTTTTTGGACATAGTTTACTTCAATAAATAGACTGTTATTTCCAGCCGTGGTTGTGTGAATATTTAAAGGTCCTTGTTTCTCGGCCGGTGTGCGACACTCACAGAGCTAACTATGAGTATTAGTTCTTATGGATTTATCTTACTACTGAATAGGTTAAACTTCATCTTTCAAAGTTATATGAGCAGACCTAGAATTTAGCAACTAAATATCTCCAGCTTATAAGAAAATGGACATTTAAAAAGAATATCACATCATCAGTTAGCAAAGATACTAAATTATGCTTAATGCAATCAAGCAACCCCAAATGCATTATATAGCAAGAAATAGAATGGCCTGGCATATCTAGCTTTCAGGATTTCATAAGTGCAAGCAATATAAAATGATAAATGCAACCTTTTCAAGGAACTGCTAGCCAAATGTGCTCCTTGAAGATCAACAACGACAACCTCCATATCGTTCTCTATGTATCTGACAACCTGGGTACACACTGATATTTCTTTATCAATACGTTAATGGAGACAACTCTGCTAAATGAACTATTTCAATTCTTAGTGTTTATGATAGAGAACTTGTATTCCAATATCTACTGTTGAATCAATCTTCAAATCCAGTATTCCAATTTCTGTTCTTCTTTAGAATGTCTGTTTCAAGTTTGTTTTTTAAAAGAACTTGATCCGGGCTGCCTGTTGAAATGGTTTCTGCATTCCTCCCATTAGAAATGCATCATTTGCTCCTGGAATATATTCAAGGACATGAGAGATGGCCAAAATTGCTCTACCTTTGTTTTGAACAGCTGTCTAACTTTTGGTTGTGCCAGCTATGTCCTTTTTATGTATTCTTGTTTGCTAGTTTTTGCTGTTTATGAGTAGATTTTATGAATCTGGATGATAATCCTTGCTCTATATGACTGAGAAACTCAATTGAGAACAGAATATAGACTCCATGAAAATCTAAAGTTTTGTTTTTGCTTTTTTATTTGCCTGAACAGATATAACCAGAATTAAAGAGATGTGTCTGCAGTATAGCAGCAGGTTTATGAACAGTTCCAGGACAGAAGTGGGGAAAGAGTTCTGCAAGTTATTGGTTCTCCTAAATCAGTGCTTCTCAACCTTCCTAATGCTGTGGCTCCTTCATACAGTTCTTCATGTTCTGGTGACCTGCAACCATAAAATTATTTTTGTTGCTACTTCATTACTGTAATTTTGCTTCTGTTCTGAATTGTAATGTAAATATCTGATATGCAGGATCTATTTTCATACACTGGACCAAATTCAGCACAAATACCTCATATGCCCAAATTTGAATATTGGTGGGATGGGGGGGGGTGTGTGGGTGATTTTATCATTTGGGAGTTGCAGTTGCCAGGATTTATAGTTCACCTACAATCAAAGAGTATTCTGAACTCCACCAATGATGGAAATGAACCAAACTTGACACACAGAACTCCCATGACCAACAGAAAATACTGGAAGGGTTTGGTGGGCACTGACCTTGAGTTTTAGTGTTGTAGTTCACCTACATCCAGAGAACACTGTGAACTCAAATAATGATGGATCTGGACCAAACTTGGCACGAATACTCAATATGCCCAAATGTGAACACTGGTGGAGTTTGGGAAAAATAGACCTTGACATTTGGGAGTTGTAGTTGCTGGGATTTATAGTTCACCTACAATCAAAGAGCATTCTGAACTCCACCAACAATAGTATTGGGCCAAACTTCCCACACAGAACCCCCATGACCAACAGAAAATGGTGTGTTTTCTGATGGTCTTTGGTGACCCCTCTCACACCCCCTCACAACTCTCCAGGGGTCGCGACCCCCAGGTTGTGAAACACTGTCCTAGATTGTGCTAAAAAATCAGGAATTCTCACAAGAAAGCTCGTTATGTTTTAGCATGTCAATTTGGTCTGGGTATGTGTGTCTCTTTGTAGGGATTTCTCAGATATGCAATTCTTTATAAAACATCAAAAAGAAAGTAAGAGAAGAGTGGGAAACATATGATTCTAATGTGGATTTAAATTATATTGATCTGCGGGAGGGAATAAAGTGTTATGGATGGTGCCAGGAAATGCCAAAATTTAATCTAGGACAAAAGAAACATAATTTGGATATTTAAAAACCAAACAAGACAAACAAGAAACCTAGAACTAGAGCAACAAATATCATACGTTCCAGCAACCTTCCAACACACATGGCACATCACAAGGAGTACATTGTGCCTTGATTTCTTCAGTGAAATGAAATGTCTATTTGAATCATAAACTGTTGGTGCTTTGAAGAGTGACCTGAGTAACATCAGTAAGAGTTTTAATGGGAAGATAGAAGGAAAGAAGTCCACTCATTTTTTGGTGAATTACAATGTTAGTTTTCCCATTTCCCTTCTGTTACGGCAAATTTCATGTTTCATCATGAATATGAGCATTTTGGGATATCATTGTTGCTTGTAATTTGGAATGCTTTGATTTATAACCATGTCTTTGCCTGAGACACAATATATAGTCTAAGCACAGATTTATGTCCTCTTTTTTCATTTACATTTTATGCAATCCCTCCCCCGCAAAATGGAAGAACAGGGAGCTAACACATAAGGCTGTTGTTGTGACCACGGACAATAAAACAACAACCAGATACAATTTACATTATTTGTAGGGCATTATTTTACTGCTGCTACACTTTGAAATTTTTGGGGGGGTGTTGTTTTCATTGTATTTTTGTGCATTATCTTGGCAACATGGCATGGGGAGTAAAAAAAAGTAAGGCAGTAAACTACTATTGTACACTAACATCTTGCATAATCAGATTTTTGTTTGAATACCTTCTTCCCTACATGCTTTCTTAAACTGGCTCACAACAACCCATTTCTACTAAGTAAGACGAGGAATGGTAACATAGTCTTTAGCGTGCTGACTATTCTTCAGATCTGCCTGCCACCATTTCCACCTCTAGCTGTAAACATATTAGCTATGATGCTACCAAATATTGCCTACCATTTGTGTTTTCTATCTCCAATTATTAGTGTCTCCTTTCTCTCTCAGGCACTGTCCAAGGTCTCAGATAAAGTCTCCAATTGTAGAGAAGGCTATCTCGCATCTATCCTATAACAGTTTGCAAAATGTACTATAGTGTAAAATATTGTTTAGCCCTCTGTTAGAAGACTTTTCCAGCTTGGTCTCTTGATGCTGGGAACTTAGCCTTGGGACTTCTATTTTAAAAGCATTTACTATAATCTTGAGCAACAGTCTGTTCCCATCACTCACATATCTACTGTATGTATTTGGTTATGTGAAATTTCTTCCAGATACTCCTTAAGAACCCCGAAACACAGCTTTAATCAATGTCTCCTTCCAGTGAACATTGCGGGTACCTCTGATTCAGAAATCCACCCCACAAATAGGTACTTATCCCCCGAGTATGTGTTTTGTTTGGCATTGCTCATAAACAGCAGCAGCACTGCTGTCAAGTTATCAAGATCAGAGGCAGCTTCAGGGAACTTACCAAAGGGAGGGAAATTAACAAAGCTGAAGTGAAATTAACATGCTCTTTGACAAGCTAACAAGCTCATTATGCTATCTCAGTAATAACTGACACATAGTAAAGCACCACAGCTCCCAAAAGCAGCTAAGTAACCTGTGGAGAGCGAGGATCACTCACAGATCACAGCAGGAAAACTAGTTATAGACTGATCAATTAAGCGTGGGCTCTTTCCAACCTATTGCTTCAACCCCATGGGATGTCATCGCTGTGAAGTCATCACTTTCCACAGGTATACACATTCAGACATACCTGGAGAGCCTATCTTTTTCAAATATCATATATTCTGAGGCACGGTCTCATATACATTCAATATGTTCCATTTTTCATGTAATATTTACTTTAAAGAATCTCTCAATGATCTCTTTTTTTCTTAAACTGGGTTCAAACATCCAGGAAGCACAAAAGCCAGTTGATTAATAGAATTTGATTTGCTCATTAGTATAAGGTATGGATCAATTCAGTTTGTGACAAAATTCAAGAAAATCAAATTATACAAGGATTGGTCCTTTGATGATCTAATTACACCCACATGTGTATTATCAACCTGATGGTAGCAGACTTTGTGAACAGCAGTCAAGAACTGATGGTGTCAAGAGAAGGCACATTACACAGCTAATTAGAATATTTGGTCTGATGAATAATACTACTCTGTGAGCCAAATGAAATGTTCACCATCTGAATGGGCAAAGGACAGAATTCAGAGTTTCATCAAGGTGAGGATATGCAAAATAGGGATCAGTTTCAACTTTATAAATACTAGTACAGGAAATGGTTGGCTTAGCTCCTCTTTTCCATTCCCTGGAGGAAAATGCTGGCTTAGACTGCTTGCAGGAATAAATGAAGCTCTTGTCTTGGGACCTCAGCACATTAACAAATTTCAGCCTAGGAGGCTTGCAGGACACTGGAAGCACGGGACCATTGGACATATGGCTACTTCTGGCAGGGCTTTATGCTTCCTGTGTCCTGGCAGCATGCAAGAACACTGCCCAGAGACAGGAGGTTTCCCATGTCCTCATAGGAAAGAATGAGGTGAACTCCGGGGGAAGCTAGCTGAGTGAGGATGTTTTCCCCCATGGGGTGGGTAAGGGGGGTGATCTGGGCAATGCAGGACATGGAGAGAATGGTTCCCATGCTACCAGCTGGATTCGCCATGCTGCCTGACAAATCCTTCCACTATCATCCACCATTTGGACCTCATTGTGATTTGGTCCTTGGGAAATCAAATATCACCTGCAAAAGCCAACTGAGAAACAGTGAGGAATATCTGGTCTCTCTGAGGAGTGTCAGGGAGATCACTTTGTTACTGTTGAGAAATGACCTGAAATATCAGGGATTCTGTTCCAAGCTAGCTTGCTAGCTCTGTCAAGTACTTCGGCTACATGAAACGGCTGGGAGAGTTCATCCAGCATTTTGGAGGGCTGTGCCATCTATATGCAGATGACACTCTATTACTCCATTCCATCTAATTCAAAGGAAGCATTTCCTCTACTAAACTGGTGCCCCATTGGTATGGTTTTAGCTAATGCTGTCTTTGGTATATTGCTTTTGAGTTGTTTGGTTCATGTTGTTTATTATTGTAAGCCAATTTTTTTCAACATTTTTTGAGCCATGGCACATTTTTGACATTTACAAAATCCTGGGGCACACCACCAACCAAAATGACACCAAATGACACTCTAACACAGTAATACATATAGTTAATATGTTTTTTAATGTATTTATACACTCAGTGTGAAACCTGGGCCTTTTTCGATGAACACAACATATATATGACTTTCTCTCACATACTTATACATGGCTATCATGTCTTCTCTCAGCCTTCTCTTCTTCAAGCTAAACATGCCCAACTCTTCAAGCCGCTCCTCATAGGGCTTGTTCTCCAGACCCTTGTGAAATTTCACCCTTAATGAAACTTGCTTCCAGTTAACTATGGATGTCATGAAGCTGTTATAAACAGTTCCTGGGGTGGGGGGGGGAGGCAACTCTCAAAAATCCAGTAAAATACTAAAAAAAAAACCCCAATTTCCAAGCGGAGAGGCTCAATTTTTCTTGGAAACCTGTGAATGCTTCAGCCTCCCGATGCTCCCAGGTTCGCTCACTGCCCAATTCACCGGCGTGGAGCTTCTGGCTTTGGCTGTTCTCGCGAGAAATCCAAGCCAACGCGAAAACGCCAACTCAATCACTTCCGCCCAGTGCTTTGCTTTTGTGGAGGGAGGCAGCGAAAGAGGCCACACAGATCTATGAAACATATAGAGTATGGACCAATGCTGAGTCAAGGCTCCTGAAGGCTTGCTCAAGCCGGGCCTGGCCCTGGCATTCGGCGGAGCCCTTCCTTTGTCTCAGGGAGGATCTTTGGGGAGGGAAAGAGGGAGAAAAAACTGCTAGGAGGGTGAAGAGTTCCAATTTCCCATGGCACACCTGATGATTGCTTACGACACAGTAATGTGCCCCGGCACACTGGTTGGGAAACACTGTTGTAAGCCACCTCATGAAGACAAGTCAGGACTTAGTTAAAGAATTAACAGCTCTTTGCTAGCAGTTAGCAACTAGAATTTTGTTATAAGGAGATCTGTTCCAGGACTCTTCAGTCTTTGACGTCACCACTGTGCAATGTGACAGGATGTTTCATTCTAATAATGTCTACCTGGACAGCATGAAGGCATATAATGCATATTGAAACACTTTATGGACACTTACTAACACTAATCCATATTAAATGTGCACCCTAAACTGATTCTGTCCTGTGATTTCAGGTCATGGGGTTGTTGACAGGCTGCCAAGGGTATTTTCCATTCTGTTCAGTACCATGGTTTTTACAGACTAAATCAGAGGTGTCAATTTAGCTTTGGTTGCCCTGATCCTATAGAGTGAAGTCAGTATGATTGACTGTGTTTTTGTGCTTTTTTATTCAGCTCTAGAGAGGATTTAACATTGTTTTAGAGAGAATTATGGCTATTTCTATTTCTAATCTGGGGATGAGCCTCCTGTGCGTGCCTTTAAAGACTAGCCTGGTGACCGATACTCCAGTCACTCTTGGATGACAACCAGAAATATTCAGAGTCAGATCATCCCCTTGCAAAGCCATAAGCTTGTTTTGGAAGAGTGTTTTCAGACACATATAGCTGCAGCTTTTGAATTTGCTAGGGAATTTTACTCCAGATCAATTCTCTATTTAAAAAAATAATAAAAATTAATAACACTTACATATCATGTGCAGCTATGTCAAGTAGTAATGTTAGGCATAGCTGCAGGTTATGAGCTTCCTTATGAGACACTCGAGATATGATAGAATAAAAGATTATATAGCATATTGTATCAATAAAGAGGTGCTGGGGGCATTAGCCTATCCTACTTGCAAAGACTTCCCAGTTAAAATATGTTTTTAATTTTAAAATATAGCTCGAACTCTATCGTGTTTTTCTCATCTGCAGCTAAGAATAACATATAAATTGTATTGACCCCTGATTCTATCCAGGAGATTACTTTTCCTCTAGCAGATGCTTTGCTATTATCAGTGGAAGCACCAAGTGACTGGGGGAGAGCCTAGCTTATTCTCCTACTTTTTGCAAGACTTTCACAATACATAAACGTTTTTTTATTATTATTACTATTATTTTATTGACACAAAAACACAATATGTCATAGCAAACAAGGTATATATGCTGGATTTCATATCATAAAATTACAAGTCAAACACTTCCCAAGTGTCTAGTACTGTGTGATGTATTTTCGAATAATAATAATAATTATTATTAGTTTACTACAAGGATGTATACTAGGCCTGGGTGATCCATTAAAAATGGTTCAAAGCTCATTCCAGATGTATGGGGTGCTGGAAGGAAGAAGGTACGGAGGCGGATTTGTGCCTTTCTCCAAAGAGGAGATCATTTACTCCTCTTTTGTTAAGAGACAAAACTGGGATTTAAAGTAAAATCAGCACTTTCTCAGATCCCTCCAAGATCTGTTTGAAAAGCGGGAGGAGTGATCCAACATCCTCCTTGCAATGGAGCCTTTTCCACCAGTGAGTGAGTCTTTTGTTATTGCTGTGGGGTCACTTTCCCCCTGTGTGTGTATGTGTGTCAATACCACGGACTTTAATCTCCCTCGAAACCCATTTTTCTTGGAAGTCAACCCTGAGGAAGAAAGCAGAGCAAGCGGTACCCTTGCTGTAGCTGATTTCAACCGAAGCAATTATTTGGAAGCTGGAGGAGTCTTGAGAGGTTGGTCCAATACTTGATCAAGGATCGCCCAACAAAGGCAACACCCTGGAGAAGGAGACTGTGGTTGCAGGAGGGGGAGGTGACTTTCACAACTTACTCCCTCGAAAGGGTTTTTAGATCTTGTCCTCAGTTGTCCCCTTCCTCATCCTCTTTCCATTTAACACGGCTGTCACCCCAGTTCTGATGCAGCGGGAAGTCATCCATTTCCAAACTACCGACGCGAGAGCCGCACATGGAAAGGAAGGCCAGGGAAGGGAAACCTGTGGATTCTTTTCCAAACATGGCAGCGGTGGCTTTGAAATGGCAAATTCTCTTCCATGTTGCTTACATCGCTTCAAAACCATTTAAAAAGTGAATTTAATCTGAATTTATTCTGATTTTAGAAGCATTCCAAAGGACCTATCCATGCCTAATGTACACCTCCCCTTTTTAAAAGTTCAAGACAGCTAACAGGATAATAAAACAATGCAGCAAACCCCCAACAAACAGTTATAAGAAAAAAGAGAAGTGGCAGATAAAACAGTTAAAAGATACATTAACCTCCCAGATCTTATAATTAGAATAGCAGCATTTAATAACACATGTAAATTTAATTTAATTTCCCTGGATTAAACACTTGTGAACTCATCATATTTTCCCTATTAGGACAAAAATTAGATGGAGACAGAAAATGTTTGCATTGCTTGTTTGCTTGCATTGCTTGTTGGGGAAAATGTTCCGTGAGGAAGAAGCTAAGTCCCCTCCTCAATATTGTAGTCCAAGTTCAAATAAATTTTCTTTGGTTACTATGCAAAGGGATCTTGTAGCATCTTTGAGACTATCTGAGAGAAAGAAATTGGTAGCATAAGCCTTCATCAATGAAATAATTTTTTTTGCACATTTATACCCTGTCCTTCTCATCCCCAAAGGGGAACTCAGGGTGACTTGGAGTGAAGTGCCTAGGAACATATCTTTATACAAATTATGAGGTGGTATTGTGTGAACAGAAAAAAAATGCAAAATTTGTAGATATGCTGCTGAGTTTACAAGTTCTGCTTAAATTGTTATTGAGAATGAAGATAAAAATATAAATAAATTAATGATGTGATGTAACATAGCTAGCAATAAATATACCATGATATGGACTGGAGTGGCCCTCTAGTATGTTCTGACCTTTCCAATTTGTCATTTGCTGTGATGTGATTTAAAAGTCATTCTCAGTGGTTACATCTACAACTCCTTACCAAGTTTCCTTAGTGTTGGCTTTCTGCCTGTCTGGCTAGACCTTTCCCTTCTAGCAAATTTTGCCTTATTTTATATCTGTATCTGTTCATTTTCTATAAATGCCAGGCAGGGATGAGAGGGAGTCTATTTCCAGAATACTTCACATGTGTTCATTCATAATTCCATCCTATCCCTTTTCTGGATTTATGTGTGATTTCTTAAATCCGCATGAAAATGTACATTAGTACAATACTTTAAATACATTTCCTTTCAAAATGTCAAAGATCGACATATTTTAATATATTCTCAAACCAAGAGCATTTGGGAAGGGTTATAATGAAATGGTGCTCATGTTATTTCAGGGCGTGCAGATCAGGTCAGTCCATATCAGAGTGTGTGGAGCCTTGTAATCTCTTTAGAATCAAATATATCAGAGCCTATAAGTGTCATTCTAATCAGGAAAATTCTATGTGGAAAACAAGTATTCTACCTTCCCCGAGGACAGCAGAGCAGCAATGGCATCTCCTGTTCTCTGGCAAGAGTTAAAGTAATGAGAGATCTGATCATAAATCTCTGCCATTTAAGCTGCTTTGATCCTATGGTTCAAACTATGGACTTTATTGCAAGAAGTTGTTATTCTATGGCAGTCACAGTGACTACATATAGTACTTGTATGATCACTCAGGTTATCACAGCTCTCTCAATTGCAATAGCACCTATGCAGTGATCCACGGTCCTGTGGTTGTGTTTCTGCATACTCTGATAAGCCTGCCACCATGCACTTCCACTGTTCCATTTTTTTGAAATTATTTTTAAAGTGAAACAATTTTCTTGATCAGCCAAATGGCCTTATCAAAATAAACAATATAAACACAACATACATTATATCTAGTTCAAGTAAACTTATAACTATACAAGTACAGAGAGAAAAAGTGGGGCTAGCCAAGTTATAACTGAATGTACCTTAATCTTGGGTATAGACATCAGATAATAATAATAATAAAACTTTATTTACATGCTGCCCTTCATTTCCTGCTTCACTTACAGGACTCATTCTACTTTTCTTTTTTGGAAATTCGATGCTGTTGACTGGCTAACATACTCATGAATGAATGAGCATACACTTGTGCTATCATGATATAAAGAAAGCATGCATGTGTTTAAATAATAATAATAATATAATTCTAAACATATCTATTTGATTTTTTAATATTAGCAATAAAGGCAATTTAGTTACTGCATTTTTGTTTAATTGGAATATGTCTAAATTAAAAACTTACAAGAATTAAGCTCAAAATGTTATTAGTGATTTTTACACATGCAGAGAGAAAGACACACACACAAACATGCATACTCATGTTTGAGCTTGGTTGAGAAGGAACCAGCTTCATAGAAACAGCTTTATTGTCTCCACCAAAACACTTCTTTTACTTTCCTTTCTTGCCTCCTTAATGGACTTTCTCTCTAGCTTACTGAATCCTATTTGGATCCCAACAAAGGTCTCAGAGAGTTCATTTTCCTGGGCTGATGAGTCTCTATGCAGTGTCCAGTGTAGCAAACAGGAGGACCATCTGGATGCAATGAACAATCTCTTCCAAGCTGCCCTCACTCCTTATTCATTTAAAATCTATTATGCTATAATAATGAACACAACAAGCCAAAAAAAAGAAATCAACAACCAACAGAGGGAAATTTAAAAAAATTGCAGGCCATTTAAGAAAATACCTCATTTAATTAATTAATAACTTGATGCTGATAAGTTAATGTTGAAAGTCTGTCATAAGAAAATCACTGCATTTAAAAATTACAATAATTTATCATTTTTCATTAGAAAATGTCTAACTTAATTAATAAATTAAATGACTCATATTAATTAGTTTCTGTTGCTGCTCATAAATCACTGGGGGTAAGACCCTCCCCTGGCTCTCTCTCTTTTATTTCCTTTCCCTCCATTTTTTATTCTTTCATAGTGTGACCTGTTTGATAACTTTTATTTTTTCTATCACACACACACACACTTTAGGTCACTTATTACACTTAACAATCAACCTGTATTAGCTTATGACCCCTACCTTTCCTTCTTCAAATTATCCAATGCAATAGTGCAGGAGTGACACAATTAACCTTCTAGACATACTCATGTTTCTTTTCCATTGCGCTTTTAACCAGCATCCAGAATGATAGGGTCATGTGCATCAAAAGCAGATGTACTGAAAAGGCAGACTACAAACATATCCCAGTGAGTTTCTTTTAAGTTGGCTGAGAGTAGGAGAGTTACAAACGACAGCAGGGATCCCGGTAAACAATATTGGGAGCTCTGGAGACACACTTGTTCTAACAAGTATTTCACTGGGGTTGGGAATGAGGCTAGACCAGGCATAGCCAAACTTCAGTCCTCCAGGTGTTTTGGACTTCAACTTCAAGTAATCCCAACTAGTTTACTGGCTATTAGTAATAGTGGGAGTTGAATTCAAAAACTCTTGGAGGGCCGAAGTTTGTCCATGCTTGAGCTAGACCATTCTTCTTGACTTGGTCTGGAAGCCTCCCCAGCCTGGTTTTTAAGAGTTCAGTGGGCCTTGGTATCCACTGGGGTATGATTCCAGGATGCCACATGAATGCCAACATCTTGTGAATGCTCAGGTTCCATGATATACAGTGACATAGTAATATGGTATTGCTTATATAAAATGGCAAAACCATGACTATTTTTTGGGAAAAAATGTTGGAGGGATGTATTTAAATCATGAACGGCTGAATCCGTGGATGCAGAATTTGTACATACACAGGGCCGACAGTAGAAGTAACAGCAGTATTGCACAATAGAGGTGTCCAAGTTGGTTAAACCTTGTGCTGTTTTGGTGTCAGGATTTTGGTGACCCCCCCCCTCCCCAAAATCCATTTTACGGAACCCTCTGAATTCAGCCAGTGAAAAAAATTGGGTTTAGCAGCCGGGTTTGGCAGCTGAAAGATGCAGAAAGATCTGGCCCATTGGTGGCAATGGGGAAATTACAAGGCTTCCCTTTCCATCATTTTTAGGGCATCAGTCTTAAGAAACCCCTGCTTCTGGTGTCCTTATCTTTGATCTCCTTCAGCTAGATCTGAGTTAAAGCATCAGGCTTAAGAAACCCCTGCTTCTAGTGTCATTTTCTTTAATCTCCTTCAGTTAGCCCTGGTTAAAGCAGCAGGCTAAAGAAACCCCTGCATCTAGCGTCCTTTCCTTTAATCTTCATCAGATAGCCCTGGAAATGAATTGAATTCTCACAGTGGGATTCAAGGGAGTCAGGCTATCCACTCTCTTTAATAATCTACCCCAATATTGAAACAAAGACCTCCTCCAAAAATGCTCTTTCACAGCCCATAAATGAAATTGCCAAAGGAAAATATTGGAATTGAGTCCAAAAGCAAGATCCTAAGAGCATCTAAGGAACCAAAATATATAGAACACGAAGCACTTGAGTTGCTTTCATCTTCTGATTGGCTCAGGTAGGCAGCAGTGCTCTCAGCCTCACGGGGAAACCTGCTTCCCTCTCAGCACTCTAAGTGTAGGTCCAAGAAACTCCACGAAACTAAAGGCAGCCATTTTTGGCAGCCACAGGGTCTGTTGCAGCCAGAAAAATAATGGTAGTGGTGCCTGTGCCATTACAACTGGCTGAAAGAGCCTAACCAGCTGAAACCCGTTTTTCAAAATGAACACATACACAGTCCTACTGCACAACATAATAAAATGTGCAGTTTGCATCCAAACTCATTAAGAATAAGAAAAAAATGGTCAACATATGCAAAACCACACTTTCCTCTTTCTTTCTCCCATGTACTCCTCAAAATAGCCTACTATGGGAAAATAATAATTGCCTCCCTATTTTAAAATATCCACCCACTAAAAGAATGGCAACTTAAATTTCAGGTGATTTGGCCATAAGTAAAAGTTTCTCTCCCTTTAACATTATTGTCAGTGGCCCTATTGTGGCCAGATATGAGAAATGTAGGCATTACCAAACTGACTCCAAATTGAAACTAAATTGCAATCCAACAGATTCTCTCTCTGTATGTGTGTGTGTCCAGTTTACAGACACACACTTTTAATTGGTCATGCATAGCTTCTATGGCAAGTGGTGGGCTCCAGAAGTGGGATACTTATTAAACTTTATTTGACATTGCTTCTTTTAATGTGAAGTGGCAGGAAAAAAACACAAAGAAATTACTACTTCTGTAGCTTTGAGAGCAACAAAAAAAATAGATGTAAACACGATTACAAGCTAATTGACAAATCACAAAAACACTTAAGACAGTAAAAGCAATCATATAGATCAGGCTTCACAAATAAAGTGTGCTTCCTCTCAGATAGAGGTCAGAAAGAAGGGAATAATATAGTAGAAGAAGGACACTGGCAAGACCACAGCTATCTAAAGCTTTCTCATTTGAGTAAAACATGAAGAGAACTTAAAAGTAGAATAATAATTCACACTCCTTCTTGGTCCTGATTCTCATTGATATAATTTGTGTATAGATTGAATCACTGCAGATTTTAGGCTTGGAAAACATAAACAATTGGTTCTTTGTACAAAAACAAAAGGATACATACTTTATATAAAATATGCATGTGTATGTGTGCACGTGATGTGTTTACTTATACTGTTTCTTGTATTTTATTTTATTTTCTTTATATTTTACTGTTGTATTCTTATGTTGTATATTTGCATTGCTGTATTGCTGGGCTTGGCCTCATGTAAGCCACCTCGAGTCCCCTGGAGAGATGGCGGCAGAGTATAAATAATTTATTTTATTATTATTATTATTAGTAGTAGTAGTAGTAGTAGTAGTAGTAGTACTGTGGGTTCAAGGTCCTGCTGTACCTAGGCTTTGAAGAATCAAATAAGACATGAGTGGGTTGAAGGTAAGGATCAGAGGCTTTATTGACTCAGCCAAAAGTGGATGTCAGAGAGTCTGCACTTTCAAATCAGACAAAACAGCAATGGATACACAATCTGTCACTGCAATTGATTGGCTTCCTAGTGTGGAAAGAACTTTTATAGGCTGTCATTACTCAGTTTGAAACTTGTGGCTGAGTCCACCTTCTATTAGGTCCATGGGGAAAGGAATGTGAGCAGAGTTTGAGGCTGATGGGTGTTGATGACTTTAATCCTGCCAGTCAGGATTTGACAATGGGTTTGGGTTGGAGAAACAATGGATGTCAACACACCTGGGTGGGTTCTTAGTGTCTCCATTACCTTTCTGGTTGCCCATGGTGCCAACTACCAGCTTCCTATGAAATATGTCCTTCCTAGAGATTTTGAGGTCCACCGGGCAATCTTAGGATATGCTACCACTGGCAGTTACCATAGAATCACCCTGGAGGACCTAGAAAACTCCTAGAGAGGTATCCTCTCTGGGATGACTCTATGGTAATGTCCAGTGCACGTCATTCACTAGAACTGGGTTCACAATTGCCCATGGTCTCCTTCCATAGTAAGTTCAGGAATATGGATACAGGGGCTGTTCTGTATTTCTATGGAATTTAATGGGAAAATAATTCTCAAACCCTGTTTTTCACTCCTCAAGCCTATTCCCCCACTTCAACCCAACACACACAAAGAAGGTGAAAAATGCCTGGAGAAGAGACTATCAGTGCTCTTAGAAATGTGATTTTATGAGTCTGGGAAAAATATAGTTTAAGCAACCTAAAAAGTTGTGACTTCCTTAAATACACACATGTGTATGCAACAGTCCAATGATCAATTCTTCAGTTAATCATTTTTGTATCTTATTCCATACACACATTAAATTGTACATAGATGGTATTTAATTATAAATTGCATGGGAGTATGCTGCATCATTTGTAACAATAAAACATTTATGTTGATTTAAATCTGTCAAAGTACACTCTGCTTTAATAAATGTAGTGCATTGTCAAGAAATTATTGTTCTAAAATTGAATTTCATATATTAAGTGGAAACCTTCCAGTCCCCGTAGGCTTTTTCTTCCAGAGATTCTGTCAAATATACAAGAAGAAACTGGTTTCTTCTGTTAAATAACTTAATTTTTGGAGGGAAGAAAATAGGCAGTTTATTAACAACTGGGGCTGGCATATATTCCTATTGAATTAGCATATTAAAATAAAGGTTCCTATATATGAGTGGGTGATGCCAGTGCTGGAGTCTATTAATCCATGTAAATATTTAAGGTTATTTTAAAAACATGCTAAATAATGCCTTGCTTGACTTACCAGGTGAGGCACGTTGCGGCGTGGGGGGGGGGGGGCACTCTTCCACTGGCCATGTTGGATGCAGAGAGCTTCTTCATCCCAGAAGCCCCATGCACAGCGGGAAGTTTCCCGCTACCCAGCTGGCCAGACAATCAGTGGTCTGGCCAACCCCCATGCCTGGATTGGTTGGGCATAGGGTCCTTTTGTCCCAGGCAGCCTTATTAGGCTGTCCTGGTGCCCTCTCAGGCATTGGGCCTGAACAGCTTGGCCTCCCACCTGCCCTGCATTATGTTCAAGTTTTTGTTGGGGTTATTGAGCTTGTTTTTGCTTAGTTCGTCACAACTCCAGTTGGCATGTGGCATGGGCTCTGGATTTGGTTTCCTTCCCCCCCCCCTTACTGGAAGGGGGGGAATGTACGGTGCCTAGGGGTGCCAGGAAGTTATACAGAAAGACTGCAAAGGCAGTGTACATATAGTATCAAAAGCAGTTTATACACAGTTACAACTCACAGTGTAAGTATCTAAGTGAACAACAAGAAATAACGTAAATGTATACAGGCAATACAATATAATTCAGGAGATCAATTATACATCAATGATGCAAACATTTCAAATAGCCATAACAAAATCATAATAACAATGTCATTGCAAAAGTTCAGGGCTATAAGAACGCTTACAGGGTCTTATAGCCCTGAACTTTTGCAATGACATTGTTATTATGATTTTGTTATGGCTATTTGAAATGTTTGCATCATTGATGTATGATTGATCTCCTGAATTATATTGTAGTGCCTGTATACATTTACGTTATTTCTTGTTGTTCACTTAGATACTCACACTGTAAGTTGTAACTGTGTATAAACTGCTTTTGATACTATATCTACACTGCCTTTGCAGTCTTTCTGTATGATTTAACAGTGCTGCCCCCTGTTTTGATTGAGTGCCAGGAAGTTAGCCTGGTATTGTGCCAGCAGCACCCCTTGTGTGTTTTGGTATTGGTTAGCAACGGGCTGACCAATCCTGATCCAGATCCCATGCGCGGCAGCCAACTCGTGTTCCTGTAACCAATAAACAGTTGTGGCCATTTTCTTCCCAACTCGGTGTTGTGTCTTCTGTGGGCTGCTGGCGGGAGGTGGGTCACCCATCCACACACAAATTTATTTATTTATTTATTTATTTATTTTTCTAATTTGTGAGTTGCCATTTCCGGATGGCTCGGGGTGACTTACAGAAGGCATAATGCAAACATACAACAACACAATAAAGCAATACAACAGGGAAGGGGAAAAGGGAGGGGGTTTAGGGACAAGTCACACCACTTGCTAGGTCAGACCAAGCGGGGTTGTTATAAAGTCAAAAGGAGGCAGTCTGGGAGTTTCCAGACAAATACCTCAAAGCTGCTTGCCTGTGGGAGGGGGAGTAGCTCTCCCACCACGCAAAGGCCCCCGCAAAAGATTCCTGCTGGTTGATGTTACTTCCCTCTCTAGCCTAAGGCGGGCCCGGGAGGGCTCCAGCCGAAAGCTTGAGTTCCAAATGGTCCTGGACTGAGAAGTCCTCCAAGTCCTGGACCTAACAGATCTGGGTCTTTTTCCTTCAGAGAGGATGGCCGGAGGCCCGCCAGCGACCGGGGCTAGATTACTGGGACAGGGCGCCGGTTTCCCCCGGTGGCCCACAGAGGGGTCAACTGGTGGGTGCTGGTGCCTCCTCACTCCGCCATGCCACCTCCGCCCTCTCCTATGGCTGCGCAGCCTCTGAGATGAGCCACTTCCGGTTCTTCCGTCCTCCAGGGGCGGGGACTTCCAGTGAGGGCCATTTCCGGCTCCCACCTCCTCTCAGGAAGAAGACGGCATCTTCAAGGTCGGCCACCATCTTTGGTGGTCAACCCAAGCTCGAGTCAGGTCCATCTGACGGAGGAAGGTAGGCGAGCAGTGGCTCGACCAACCCCTCCAGTCTCCCAGCCACAGCATGTCCCATGGTGGCCTCCCCAGTCAGGTCCTCCACACAATCCTTGGTCGCCGCCAGTCCACCGACCACCTCAGGCTCCAAGTCCTCCAGGGCAAGTCCCTGGCCCTCCAATGGGAAGTCCCAGGACCTGTCCCAGTCGAGGTCAGGGTTCTCAGGGAAGTTGGGTCAGGGGCTGTCCATCATCGCAGGGCCCGGGGAGTCAGATGGAACCGTCTTCTGTGCAGGGTCGAAGGGAGGAGGTGAAGGAGGCGGAAGTCCATCCTCCATTACGGCATCTCTGGGGGCCGGCGCCATCTTGTCAGATTCGGCCCAAACCCCCCGAATTGGGTGTAGGCCCCCCGAGACCCTCACAAGGACCTCTGAGACGTCCGCGGCTCTGGCTGCATTCTCAGTGCACTCAAAGAGAGGCCCCCGGGAACATCGGATGCCATAGCGGGACCAAGGGCAGCCACCTAGCCCTGCAAAGGGGCAGTCATCGCCGAGCATGCACGGCACCCCCTCTGAAGGTCCGGTGAATGTCACCGATGGGCCCAAAGAATCACTCAGCTCTTCGTCCTGGATCGACTCAGATAAGGGGCTTCTCAGAGAGGTCGGGCACGCTGGGTGCACCGGGCCAGGGTGGGCAGCTGGGTTGGCCTGCCTGTCCTCATCTCGCAGACCGAGTGTGGCCGATGGAGGTTGGCAATTCCCATTGGGGAAGGCTGCCAACATATCACCCAATCATCCCAGCTGTGAGACCAAGAGGTCATATTGCCGCCGGATCATTGCCAAAGAGAGGTAGGCACTCTCCCGCGGGCTCGTCCGGCAGTTCTCTGGCGAGGTCGGAATGGTGGGTATAGTAGGGCCTGGGCTGCTCCGTTGGTTCTTCAGGGCAGCGTCAAGGCCACCTCTCGGCTCCACTCTAGGGGGTCCATACTGGAGGTCAGATCCCTTCTGGTGAAAAGTGGCCCCTGTGCTTGGCGTACTTGGCAGAGGCAGTGCTGGCAAATTCGATAACTTTGACCAGAGTTTGTCCGAAGCATGTCTGACCGCTGATGCCATCTTGAGATAGCTGCCAAATGTTAGCTTGCTATATGGAACCCATAATCCTCATTGATGCACAAAAGAACACAATGAAGGAACGGAAGGGAAAACATGAAATAATACTAGAAACATGTGCTATTCCTACTTCACCATTTAGAGTCTATCCCATAAATACAAGCAGTGATTAAACTGTTATCCAATTAAGATGTTTTGATTTGATCATGATTTACACTTGTTCCTCTCTTAGAGGTGAACTAATGGAGTCCAACTCTGACTTTTATGTCAAGTGGAGTGGTTCATATTCCATAATGTCTCCTCTAATTCTTTGCTCATTTTTTGGTGCTGATCATCGACCGTTTTATATACACACACACACACACACAATTCTTTTTTCTGAGAGGACATGCCATTGAACTAAATTGAATTTACTTGGGAGTAGAGAAAACATGTGTTTAAGTTGAATATTGGATTATTCTTTTAGTCATACTTCAGAAAGTCCCAATGTGACCCATAGAAGGAACTTCAATCCTGTTGATCTCTTTGGGTTTGTAGAAAGGCACTGCATGTTGATTCAATCCAAAACATTCCACCATAAGAAATTTATTTATTTATTTTTATGACAAAATGATTTTAAACAAGTAGAATGCCTTTTTATCCTAACATCAGTTCATTAGAATGAAAAATGGTAGTCCGTGTTTCTTGAGGTTCTCTAAAAGAACCTGAGATAACCCATCCTCTGTCACCAAGCACACCCCAACAAACTGATTTAAAAGGAGAGAAATCTTCAAGAGGAAAAAAAGGAACCTCGACTGCATCCCACATTACATTTTCAATACTGGGGTGAAGTAATCATCTGACATTCACATTCAGAGATTTCACTGTGTGAAGAAAAGGGAATGTTAATTCCTTCTTCAGAATTTGTTCAAGGACTGAGTTCTAAGTGCATGCAGCAAAACCTTTGCCAATGTAGCAAAAATGAGAGCAGAGATATTAAGAATAATAAAAAGAAAAAATGTAAATTAGAAATTGAAACCATATGGAGCTTATCAATGTCAATATTAGCATCTTAGGTCTTTTGTTATTGTTGCTGCTAGTGGGCTGCTGTTTCCTGACTGACAGTTTTCTGGCACCTGTTTGTAAGCATAAATCTGAATGCCAAATGTCATTAAGTGTCATGAGCAATTCTACACTATCCACAAGTATTTATATTAATCTGCATATGCTCTCAATAATCAAGTGTTTGTCACCTGTTTACTTGTAGGCTGATCAGATAAAGAAGAGCAGAGGCTACTGAACTTTGCAATTTCTAGCTTATCTGTCTCCTACATCCAGAAAGTGAATGTCTATGATTTTCTCATTAGGAATTGACATATGCTAAATATTGAAAATCAGAAGGATACCCAACAAAAGATGAACAGGTACTAAAAATCATACATACCATCCAAATGGAGTGGCTAACAGAAGCTTTGAGGGAAAAGAGTGGAGAAGCAACTTCCGGCAGCAAATATGACTGGTCTTGTGTTCAAGATTACTGTAAAAAGGAATATGATATTGAGTTAAAGTTAAACTGGGATTAGAATTATACTTAAGAATGTTAATTAAATAGTTCTTTTTTTGGATTACAGATAATTTAGTTGAAGTACAGTAAGATGAGCACCCACTCCAAATTTTCTATATACAGGTATTTCTTAAAATGAATCACCCAAAACTGAATGTAGCACCCCAAATGAGGCTTGATTAGTGCATAATCAATGGGACTATTACTTCCATTGACTTAGAAAATACACTTCAATTAATTCAGACTAAAATAGTATTTGCCTTTGATTCAGAGTAAAACTGCTGTGTCAGGTTCATCAGTAATGACAAGGTCTATATGGAGTGGTGCTCAATCAAGTATCCATCATTCTTGATCTATAATCTGAGTGTAGAATTGTGTGTTTGGATCTGTTGGATTTCATTTTATGATTTTCAGTCCAAATTTCTAGTTTTTCAAGTTTCTTTTAAAGTCTGTTTTGGCCATCTAATATGTTAGTTATCTGTCCCTGTTACTTTTATCATGATTATGATTCCCTTCAGTCTACTATGTGAGGGCATATCTACACAAGCACCTATAATACATTTGGAGCTCGACCTAAGACTTGGTGCTTTGGACCAGTCTCAGATTCTGCTAAGGTATTTCCACATCTTTACTCCCAAACCATAGGAGTAGTAGGAGCCGTGACCTAGCTGTCCAGTAAGCTTGTGCAAAAATTTTGGAAGTTCTGTAAGTCGTATTAAGATTAATCAAATTTGTACTTCTGAAGTGATATTCAACATGTGGGCATGTTGCAAAGATACTTCTAGAAAGTTAATCTCTGTACTGAGATGGGAAGTAATCCCTAAATGGATGGCCCTTGGGGGATTGTTCCAACTCAATAGAGGAAGCATATTAATTATAGTTTAAAGGCTGGGTGGAAATCTTTCAGGAGAGTTTTGATGGTGCCCTTCTGTCTGGAAGAAGAAGGTTGGACTAGACCTGTCTTGTAGTTTTTTAAAAATGTTGTTTATAAAACTTTGAAATTTCCCCAAAACTCTGTAGATAAGTGAAACATTTTGAAACTTGATGGTCTAACAGTGGCAAGTTTCACCCCAATAGCTGTAAAATGAGGGAGAAATGAGCCCCTGAAGTTTCCCCACTTGTGCAATTACTATAACGAAAAAGTTACTATCATTGGACAGAAAAATCTTGAGATTAGGTATATGCAAAACAAGTGGGAAACATACAAAATCTTCCAGTCCCGATACAATTTAGTATACAAACTAAATCCTGCTTTTATCATAGGACGACTGCTTAAGTTACAGTTCTGCATGGATACACTATAACTCAACCTGGAAATGGCAGTCACGTTGTCACTTTGCTGTCTGTGTTGTTGTCGGCTTTCAGTAAGTCCTTTTTCTGACTTTTCATCCTCTTCTCCTTTGTTAGCAAGCAAAGAAGTGGGTTTGAGTAGTGGTTTCTAAAAATACTAGATCATAAACATCAGGCACTTTTGCCCTGAGAAAAGTTGAAGGGCTTGAACAGATGTGCATGGGATAAAAACACAGCTTCCAAATACTCTCAGCAAGAGCTATTGTTCAAAAAATGGGGGAGGGGGAGAGTGAGTTGCATTACAATGTCCTTCTCCAGAAGCTGTTAGAGGCATAACTATAATCTTGAACCATTTCTCCCAGGGATTTCTTCTGTATGCTGGGGTGCTTTAATTTGAATGTTCTTTGGAGGAAAAAATCCTATAAAATACCAGGATATATGAGTTTTGTTTGGAAAAAGAATGAATTCCTTATCTACAAGTGAATATTCCAAACTATTAATTTTATTGGTTATTTTTTTAAGAAAAAGAAAATAAATAAAGGATTGCTATTGCTATTAGTCATCCATACCCAGTGCATAAATCTAATTTTTAAGTACAGTCCACCAAAATCTTCATTACTATCTTTATTTAAAGGTCATTAACTACTGGCAAATTACTTTGTTTAAATGTAGGGGTTTTGATTTAATTTAATTTAATTTTACCTTTTGATGGTTCAGTGTGTTCAGTGTACTTCAAACTTTCCTCTGAAAATAAAAGTCCTGAAAGCTTCCTTTATTATTTATTTTTAAAGCATATTTTGAAATACAAGGCTTGGGGGCTGAATTTTAATGCAAAGGTCAGGCTTTTGTAGTTTATATACCACTGTTGAAAGTTGTACCAAAACAACTGAATTATAGACCTGAATAGATAAGAATTCTTTCAAGCTTGTTTTCCAGGTTATTATTATATGAATTCTGCCTTATGAAGTATTTCCAAGTAGTCTTGCAGTGCCATGTTATGTATGTCTAGTGAAAAGTAAGTCCAGTGGAATACCATTGTATTTACAAAAGCTTACTTCTCAGTAGACACGGAAAGGGTTGCATAGAAATTCTTGCAGAACTGATGTTTTGTTCTGACCTATTCCTACTAGATACTGGATAAACAACTAGCACCTAATTACATTGATGTCCAGAAACTAGGGGACAGTGGGGCAAACGTTCCACAGTGTGCTGGAATTGTCTTGTAGAATCCATGATTTTGGAGAATGTTTAAGAATCAAATACTATACCCTTTCATTCATTCTAACAGGTCAGATATTGTTATACTTTCAATCTATATGAAAACTGAAATGTGATCAAGTGACTGCAATTACAGAGCAGAAGTTGTCAACAAATTTTCCGTGCAGCAATACTGGAATTGAATACATCTCTGAAAACTGAGGTATTGGATGAATTGGTTATGACCTTTAAAACCCTACTTGGTTAAAGCCGAGTTACCTAAAAGTTTGCCTCCTCCAGTATAATCGGCCTCATATGATTAGACATCTGAGGAACGTTTACTCCAGAACCAGTCAGAAATAAATCTGGATGCCTTGATAGTAAAATATGTAATTCCCTGAGATCTGGGAATTGGCACTTTATTGCTCACATGGGGAGCAAAGCCTCACCTAAAAAGTACTAGTACCTTTAGTGAAGGAGATATCTTCAAGACTTGCTCCGTCTTTGGAAAAGAAAACATCTCCAGGACATAGGGAGTGGGAAAGATGGGTCACATAATATGGGGAGGGGGATGACTGCCCCTCAGGCATGTTTTCCTTTTATATTATGGGAAATTGGGGAGGGGTTTTTTTATTAAAAAAACATCTCTCTTGTTGATAGCTGGCTGGATGTCCAGCCAAAGTGGTGACTAGCACTCGAAGCTTGAGTGCTTTCTGCAGGCATAACTGAGGAAGTGGTCAATTTGGTCTCACCTGAAACCTAAATAGGTTCCTCCCCTTGCAGATAATTAAAGTTCAAAATGAAGATTTAAAAAGTTAATAAAGTGATCCTTTAATATACAATTGCATCATTGAGTCTTCTCATTTCCTAGTTGGTAATTAAATAACATAAAACATTCAAACGCATTTGAGAAAATTTCCATGTCATGTGCCATCTAGTATTAGACTGAACAAGAGACAATGTTTTATTGTTATTGACTTTTCTTGTGTTGACTACTCAGGTGGACAGAAAAAGAAAGGAAATACAGCAGAGATTGGGAGAGGGATGGAGAAGGAAGAGGAAGAGAGCAGGAGGATTATTATTATTTATTTATTTACAGTATTTCTACCCCGCCCTTCTCAACCCCCGGGGGAAGGGGGACTCAGCGCGAATAACAGAGGCAGCAATTCGATGCCTAATACATAAATCGCCATTAAAACATACAAAATTGAGATAGAAGCATTAATTAAACACAATCCAGCAATCAATTAAAATAACAATTAAAACAATGGTCACTGCACACATCCAATTGCTAAAACAGTAAAACCGTGTCCTCATCTCTGGTTATCAAGCCAGTCGATTCCAGTTAAAGTGCTGCTATGTCATTGTGCAAAGGCCTGGTCCCACAACCAAGATTTTACTTTTTTCCTAAATGCTAGGAGGGATGGAATCAATTGTATCTCGCTTCGCAGCGTATTCCACAGGCACGGAGCCACAACCGAGAAGGCCCTGTCTCTCGTTCCCGCCAGCCGCATTTGAGATGCTGGCAGAAATGAGAACAGGGCGTCCCCGGATGATCTTAAGGAACAAGGTGGGACATAGAGGCAGATGCGTTCGGAACCGTATAGAGCTTTATAGGTCAAAACCAGCACTTTGAATTGATCTCAGAAGTGGACCGGCAGCCAGTGGAGCTGACACAACAAGGGGGTGGTATGCTCCCTGTATGTAGCTCCTGTTAGAAATCTGGCTGCCGCCAGTTGGGCTAGCTGTAATTTCTGAACTGTCTTCAAAGACATTTGGGATGTGACTAGAGCGTGGATGACCATAATCAGATCAGACTTCCCAAGGTGCGGGCACAGCTGGCGCACAAGTTTTAATTGTGCAAAAGCTCTCCCGGCCAGGAGTTCCAGGCTCAGTGATGAATTCAGGATCACTCCCAAGCTGTGAACCTGCATCTTCAGGGGGAGTGTAACCACATCCAACACTGGCTGTAACTTTATGCCCTGTTCGGCCTTGCGACTGACCAGGAGGACCTCTGTCTTGTCAGGATTTAGTTTCAATTTGCTATCCCTCATCCAGTCCAACACAGCAGCCAAGCACCAGTTCAAAGTCTGGATAGCCTCCTTAGTAACAGGTGGAAAGGAGTGACAGATTTGGACATCATCTGCGTACAGATAACACCTTACTCCGAAACTCCGGATGATCTCCCCCAGCGGCTTCATGTAGATGTTAAATAACAGGAGGATCAGAAGGAGACAGCTTTTTATAACATATTACAATGTATAAAATGTTTCTCTTACCATTTTCTAATAATTCTTAACAAAAGCTATGTTTGCTTTATCATAAGAATGCATGCCTTCATAGTGCAGGGAGAGGCCAGAGCTGGCTATAGACCATAACATGGCAATGATTTATTTATTTATTTATTTATTATTCACACTTGTTAGTCGCTACTCCCGGTGTGGCTCGGGGCAACTCACAACAGTGGAGCACAATTTAAAAGCACAGTATTACACAATAAAAACACAATAAAACACAATGATACACAGTAAAATACAGTAAAAGCACGGTAAAATGCACAGCAAAGCACGATTCGTCAGAGTTGCATCCAGCCCAGGGATGGGTAGTCAAGAAATTGCAGTCTTAATCCCTGAAGGCCTGCCAAAACAGGAGGGTTTGAGCTAAGGGCTCATAACTCAATGATTTAGAGTAGACCATGTTGCAGAGCTACAATTGCCAATAGTCCCAAGAAACATGGATAGTGATTTGAATTTGTGTGAATTGTATTCCAACAACTGGCAGGATAGAGGTTCAATAGGTTGGAAGGAGTCAATGTGTACTCCAAGAAGAAAGTATGGAAGCAAGATACATGGTAAAAATGTGTTGTTCATAAACACTGAAAGAAATCATTTTTAATTTTTAAAAGCTCAGATCATTTCTAGCCATTCCTAATGATTTTCCGATATCACTTCCTGTCATAACAATACTTGGTTGTCAAAAGAGGTCTTCTGTATGTCAGTGTAACACATGGCATCCTGATGTGAGGATTAAGTTATATTTTACCATGCACAGCCCCTTTGACTAAAGCTCCCAAGAACATCTTGTGTCTGTCATAGTGGCCATGTCAGCTCTGAAAAGAAATGCTTCACACAATTGACAGCAGAATTGTCTGTCCAAATCCAGCCTTAAGATTTGTCAGTCATGATATGATTGATTTGTAATATCTAACACCATGGTCTATTGACTCGTCTTCCAATTCTTTGGCTGTTATCCCAGCTACAATATACATGTTTACAGCAAGACTAGACTTCTTAAGTCTATGCAGAAATACTCACTAGGGAAACTTGGCTTGTGGGAACTTGCAAAAACTGTTGAATTGACTGGAATTTCTGGTGACTGATGGATTTGGACCCTGTCCATATAATTGGAGAATGTTTTTTTAAAAAAAGAAAAATATAAATTCACAACCTCTTAGGATGCCTGCCATAGATGCAGGTGAAATGTCAGGAGAGAATGCTTCTAGAACATGACCATACAGCCCGAAAAACCTACAACAACCCAGTGATTCTGGCCATGAAAGCCTTTGACAATGCATTCCAACTATACAGTTCGATTGAAATCTTCAGCGAAAAGTTTATCAGGTGTCATTACTGTGTGCAGGTAAAGCTACTTGAAGAATGTGATTTTGCAAATTCTAGAATGAAACTATCTCTCTTTGACTAATTCTTCAAAAATTGTAACACAGATCTTGGAAAAATAAATGTTTCAATATATAAGCTGAAAATATTGTTTTAAAGAGAAAATATGGCCAGCAGAACCTTCATATCCCCAGGGGATATATTCCAAGACTTGCAATGGAAATGTGAAACTGTTGGAAATAGCATATACTATATTTTGACTATATTTTGGCTGGAAGCATACCATAAAATTGCCATAAATATTACTAGGAGGAATATTTTTGGAGCATGGTGAAGAGAAATTAAATCCATAGATAATCCATTTAAATATATACCTGAAGGGTTTTTTTTTTTAAAAAAAAAATCAAAATAAATGCAGAAATAAAATAGGAGTTAAAGTGAAAGCATGTGAAAATGGCACAGACTAAGAGACAGATTTCCTTGTCCTGCTTTCAGATTTGACATTTTTGAGACTCCTAGTCAGACAACGTGGAATAATTTTTATAGAAATCTTGAAGAAATGACATTTCACTCTTTCTCAACAAACTGTTTTGTGCTCTTAAACAGATTTGTTGAATGGGTTTTTTTCAAATAATATTGCAAAACATGTAAGATTCAAGCACTGACAGATACTTCTTTCTTCTTTATCCTAACTGAAATATTACATATTGGAATTAGAAAGTAGCTTTTTGATGGGAATTTTATTGAAGTAATTTGTTTTGATTGTATTAATTGTTAGCTAATGTACCAGTAAAAAAACCCCCTAAGGATAGTAGTACAGATGTGCTTATTGATGCTTTACAGTTTTGTGTGTTCCCAACTATGAAATCCTATCCTTCTTTAGAGAGCCTGTTATTGAAACTAGCTGCAATTACTGTTAAACATTCAATAGGTATGTAACTTAGTCATAATATCAAAGTTGTACTACACATTTTAATTGGGACATCAGTGCAGAAACAGATCTTCAAATCTCCAGTGGAAAACACATGGTGGTTTGACACTCTGTATTGAATTTCAATCTAGCTGAGTTCATAGCATAATGATATGGAGGGTGCAAATGTCGACACTATTTCTATTTTATTCCATTTTAATATGGGGCGCATACCAGTAACTTTATTAATACATGGCTAAAATCTAGGTACTTGCTAAATATCTGCCCAACTTAAGTAATGCCTCTATATATTTCCCTTGTCGGTGACCCGGAGACTTCGACTAGTACAGAATGCGGCGGCCAGACTACTCACGGAAACCCCCGTGAGGAACAATATAACACCTGTTCTATACTGACTGCACTGGCTTCCGGTCAAGTTCCATATTACTCACAAGGTGCTGGTTCTAACCTTTAAGGCCTTGCATGGTCAAGGGCCGGCATACATACGGGAACACCTCTCTCAGTGTCGACTCTTGAGATCGCCTCGATCAGACCATCAGAATCTATTACAGGTCCCAGGCCCTAAGGATGCCCATTTTTCATCATCCCGATGTAGAGCTTTTTCGGTGATTGCCCCATCACTTTGGAATGCCCTCCCTCCTTACATCAGAGCCACCCGTGATCTAAAAGACTTTCGCACAGCTTGCAAAATGTGGCTATTTGAGAGAGCATTCGGCTGAGAACTTTTAGACTGTTAATTGTTTTTAGATGTTCTTAGATGTTAGGTATTTTAGGTATGTAGCTGTGTTTTTACTGTAAATCTCCCAGAGCCATCTGGGATCGGTGATTAATAAATCCCAAAATAAATAAATAAAAATAAATAAATTTATTAGATAAAATATTTGTAGATCAATTTTCAGCTATAAAAGGTCTTAAGGGACCAGAGACAACAAATATTATTACAATTTGGAAGTCAGATAAAAAAAACTTAGTGCTGAGAATATCATCAAAAACAAAATTCAGCCTTTTAAAATTAAAATAAATTTTTAGTAAACATATTTTATCACCCACTAGAAGTTAATGAATGAAGCAGATAATCTAGATAACTTCAAAAATTTAAGATCCTTCAGTCTTTAGGAAATAATTTCTATTTCTGCCAAAAAGTAACTTTGAGACAAGTCACTATGTAGCACACAAGTATTCACACCTATTTGTTGTTTGATAGCTTCACTCTGTCTGCAGTCTCACATGTTGACTGATTAATTTTATCCCTTAGAGACAATACATAAATGATATATTCAGAAGTAATATATCCAGATATGATTGCACAATACATACCTGATTTGCCACAGGTGATGCAAATAGAAATATGTGTTGTTGAAGCATGTCAGAATGTTTCTCTGTAAAAACTGAGGCATAAGCTGAGACAAAACTGAAGACCTTTTTGATTCAAGAAGCTGATTTTCAGATCTGAGGCTTTACATCACTCATTTTATAAATGAAGAAGGAAGAAATATGATTTATTTTTCATGTTGTTCATAGTATGCTTTCAATAGGTGATGATTTAGACTCATATGCTTTAGAAAATGTTGGATGCTGTTCAGGTGGGGAAGGTGGGTAAAGTAAATAAATGGCACTCATTATTATGTTTGAAAGTACAAGTCACCTTACCTTTCTCAGTTCCTCAAGAAGCCATTTCTATATAGATTTTAATCTACATATTCCATTGATTAAGTAAATCTTAAAAAATATAATTGTTACATAGAATTTGAAATTAACGCCTGAGATTCCATGGTGGCTGTTATACATAGACAACTGAACAATTCCCAAGTTTTAGAGACAGAAGGGCTTTTGCTTGAGAAATTGATGAGGCTTTACTTTATGGACCCCCGAGTGACAGTTTATGAATATATGTTGAGTTTATAGCCCAAGCCTGGAAATAATGGATATTGGTTTACTAGCTTTGCTGGCATCGTGCCTTACTGAGAAATTGGATTTCTCTAGTATCAATGTGGTCTTTGTTTCTTTTTGTAAAATCATTGTACACCAGGTGGAACTATACATTGTAACAAGCATGAAGATGTTGTTTTGTCCCCCAACATGATGAAATGGGATTTCCTAGGGCAATTAGAATAATTTAAAGATAGCATACATTATGTTCAGATGGGAAGATTATACATTTATTAGCCACAACTTTGGCTTCTGGTGGAGACTAGATCTCTGAAATCTGTTGACTAGACATGGTTAGGTTTGGTCGGAATCTTCATAATTTGGGATAAATTTGGGGGGGAAATGCTTTTTGAAGTGATTTTGAAGTTTTTAAGGAAACTGGAAGTCCCTTTGCCCTTCTGAAGCTTTTCCACCATTTCTGTTCTGAAGCAGTTAGTCAGTCGGAAATGATTCATCATTTCAGGGGGGCATCGATGCCCAAGGGGTGCCCCTGTTGCCAAGGCCGGAGCATGTCTCTCTCCCAGCATTGGCAAGTGCACAGGGAAGAGGCCCTGGGAGCGTGCATCCAGGGGCCATGCTTCACCGGCCCCTGGGCATGCGCTCTCAGCCCTCTCCCCCCCCCCCGCGCTTGCTAACGCCGAGTCGCCTCTCTCTCCTAGCATTGGGAAGTGAGCACAAGAAGAGGCTCTGGGAGCACACATCCAGGGGCCATGCTTCACTGGCCCCAGGGCATGCACTCTCAGCCCTCTTTCTCCCGCGACCACACATCTGGGGGCCATGCTCCACCAACCGACCACTGGGCCTCCTCAGCCAGTTGACCTCACTTATGGCGAAGCCATCTCTGGCTGACTGAAGCGGTTAGCAAGTGTGCCTGTCACTGCTTCCTGCCCCCTTTCTCATGCTTCTTATGTCCTTCCTGGGTCCAGCTGGGGTCCAATGGAGCGTCTGGCCTAAGCAATGCAGCTCCTGAAGGTCGCCTTTGGCCTCCTTCCTCACATTGGCCTGCACTGGGTATGGAGGACATATCAGGTGCAGCAGAGGAGGACTCACAGTGACCTACCTGACTTCCTGTCTGCCTAAACTTCCTGGGCCAGGAGGTGAATCCTATTATTATTATTAAGGCTGGGTGGCCATCTGGCAGGGGTGCTTTGATTGTGCTTTCCCTCCATAAAAGCAGAAGGGATTATTATTGTTATTATTATTATTGAGGCTGGGTGACCATCTGGAGTCTGGGAAGCGTTTTAAAGCAGAGTGGTGAATTTCCTCACTTCGCTGTCCCTCACACTTCACTCTTATGCCAGAAAAGCCATTTTAAACCAGCTTGAAATGAATTCCCTCCCTTTGCCCCCCTCTGGAGTAAAACAACTACTTTCAAAGTAAAGACCACCCAACGAAACAGGAAATAACACTGTTAAACCATTATTCAGAATTCGAAAGTCTCTGAAGTTTCGGAAAGTTTTGAATGTTTTTTTCTGTGAAAATCGTACTTGACTACCAAACTGAACCACTAGCACCCCCCTAGATCCGAAATGAGTTTTGAACCAATTTTTTATGGATCAACCAAGTCTACTGTTGACCCACCATCTACTCAATGTCTAATCGAGCCCACTTGCTCAGAAACCATGGAAATGGGCTCTGTATCTGTTTGAACTGCTAACTAGAAGCCTTGCCATCATCAGGTAGGACAACTTGCCTTCAGAGCTGGGCTGAGACCTCTAAGTATCACTAATTGGCGCGAATAGATCACAATCTAAGAAGATAGGTGTTGAAAAATCATTGTTCTAATTGTGTGCTTTAAAGACAATTCTGGCTTATGATGATACTAAGATGACCTATCATAGGTTTTTTTTCCAGTAAGATTTGTTCTGAAGGGGATTCCATTTGCCTTTCACTGAGAGACTACAATTTTTCCAAGGTCATCCAGTGGGTTTCTATGGCTAAGCAGGGATTCAAACTTCGGTTTCCAGAGATGTTGTCCAACCCTCAAACTACTACAGTACTCTGGCTTATTAAAATCATATATGTGAGGAAAGAGTAATGATGTTAGAATAAGAAGCCTCCATTTGTCTTAGATGTTTCCCCATTTTCAATTAAGATGGAATATCAATTCAGGCAGAGGCCACCTGGCCATGTGAGGATGAGAGACATAGGACAATAAAAGACAGGTAATGTAAAGATAATTTACTTTGTCAAGAAGCATTGAATTCTGCATTTTGTATTTTGCTTCATGGTTTACATTACTGCACCTGAATATATCCAGTGCCTGAATCCTTGAAGCTGCAATGTATAAGGATTTTGTGCTGCTTTCCCTTTTCGGCACAGAGCCCAGCTGGAAGTCCCTTTACATCATGTGAATGGCTATATATCATAAAGGGAGATAAAGAGGTGTACAAATCGGCCTGAGTGCTACAGAGGTAGCCTGAGCCTCTCATACAAAATGAACATTGTCATACTCCATTGGGGAAGGGACAACAAGGTAAGAACATAATCCTGGTTTGCTAATATTAGTGGATCACTGTCCCATCCTATGTAAAATGGGCCTTTTGATTAGAGTTCTCCTCCAAGTGTATCCCAGGAACACTCCCAGTTCTCTTGCTGGCTATAAGTCCCAATCTCCCATTCCTTGCTGGAAAGGGCTGAGAATTCAACTGCTGCAGCCCCATAAAGTACCTCTAACTGAAAGCTTGTGTATGTGTTTACCTAGGCCCATTTCATCTGATTCTTTTATAAAGATTGGCATTCCAGGACCTTGGATTTCTTTTTGGAAGAGAGAGTTCTCCTTCACAAAATGGAAGATCTTAGATTTCCTAAGGTGATTTTCTTGCATTGTGTGTGTCCAGTGATTCTCAGGACTTCAGCATGCACTTGCACAAACCACAGAGCAACAGGTGATTTTTACCAAAAGGAAGAAGAGAAAAAAAGTATAAACTTTTGCCTTTCCTTATTGCATAGAAATGCAAACTAGTTAATTCCTAATTTGTTTCAGTCGATTTAAATATTTAGTTAGTTGTTCTTTTAAATCTTTTTCAATCACTTGTACATTTTTCTGTCATCCCTTCTTCTGTTGTTCAAATACTGACTGACGACTTACCGGTATTCCAAACATTCAAAGTGAATTTAATTTTTGACTTCAATTGTCTATTGTTAAGTACATTTTAAGAAGCTGTACATAATAAAAATGAACTGAATCTAAATAAAATCTGTATATCCTAGAATGTTAGCAATTGGGAAGACTTTATGTATCTACTGAACGAAATCCAATCTAACACAGATCCATTGAAATCAATAAGAATTTCAGAAACAATAATTAACCAGTCTAGTTTACAGCAATTGGCCCTTTTATTCTATCTAGCCCATACATGGATTGCCTGTTAATTAATATTGCTTCTTCATAGAGGGAATCACTGCTATGGAATGATAGAAGTTGTAGTTTAGTGAGACACCTGCACTCCCTTAGCACACAAGATTTTGCAAAACTACCACTTAAAATATTTCATAGCATTGAGACATGGCAGTTAAAGTGGTGTCAGACTATATTAATCCCACAGATCAAGAGAAGGAGACTCTACCACACTTCGAAGCAGTATATTCCAGTCAAAAAGCTCTTACTGCCAAGAAATTGTTCCTAATATTTTCTTGTAATTTGAATTCTTTGCTCCATGTTCTAGTCTCCAGCACCTGAACAGATTTTCACCTGAACCAACCATTCAGGTAAGCTACATAACTAAGACCCTATCTACACTGCTATGTAGTCCAGTTTCTGAATCCAGATTATCTCATTTGACTCATATCATCTAGTTCAAAGCAAATAATCTGGATTCAGAAACTGAATTATATGACAGTGTAGATCCAGCCTAAGTAGTGATAACATGAGAGGGGGGAGAGGGAGAAAACTAAATAGGCACAGTATTTTGTATGACAGTTTTGTCATTAGTTCCCAACCTTTTTTTAAAACCAGGAATGACTTTACCAGGGACCACATAAACAGGGACAACTTTGACCACCTTGCAATGTTAGTACCAAAAGGGTTACAAATCAGTTTTTGGTCAACTTTAGATTTGATTTGATTTGCTTATTTTAAAATTGCATTAGATAGACCACACCAGCTATAGTTTTTGATACAGAATATATGCCATCCAGTATTCACTATCTGCTCTCCCATAGAAAACCATATTTAATATTCTAGAGCTGATGTGGTAGTAATAATCTTTCATGGGTAGTCAGCCATGACAACCCCATTGCCTCAGCATTATAAGAGGGTTTCCCAACACCAGTCTCTCTTGTTGTGGTTTCAAGACAACGGTGTAGTAATGGTGACACTGCTGACCATATTTTCATTCTTGTAGAACACTGGTGGTCCATGGACCACAAGTTGGGAACCATTGTTATAAAGGGAAACACCTTGACAGACTTGAGTCACTAATGTCCTCTGAAGATGAGTACATAGAAAAGCACAGTTTACATCATATACAAAGTTGAAAGTAGGTTGCTCTGTCATTTCAAGACCAATATTATTATCTTCCTCTTTCAAAGGAGCTCAGAAGAGCAGCATAATGAAGATTTTTTGTTT
>JARBWK010000004.1:123181443-123209459 GCA_030556195.1 Anolis apletophallus | reverse complement strand
GAACCATTGTTATAAAGGGAAACACCTTGACAGACTTGAGTCACTAATGTCCTCTGAAGATGAGTACATAGAAAAGCACAGTTTACATCATATACAAAGTTGAAAGTAGGTTGCTCTGTCATTTCAAGACCAATATTATTATCTTCCTCTTTCAAAGGAGCTCAGAAGAGCAGCATAATGAAGATTTTTTTTGTTTTGTTCACACATGTACACACATGTACCTTACAAGTGCCACCAAATTTGAGCCTGGGTTCTCTCATCAATCCAATAAAGCATATCTAGTTCATACTACTTCCTTTTCTCTTTACATTGGAGAATAGAAAATGTCCAATTCTTGCTATTCACCTTTGTAAATGGAAATTATAAATATGCTTTTTTACCAAGATACATTATGGTTTGCTCAACTTTTGCTCTTTTTAAGTTTGAATTCTGACAGAAAGAAATAGATGATCTCATGCACGCTTAAAACGCATGTGACAGCTATAAAATATGTTTTTTCTTTACACTTAATCTCATTAAAGCGAGTAAGCTTTGGATCAGGATCATTTCGGTTTTCTTCCTTTCCATATTCATGGAACTCTTTTGCTATAGTCATTATTAGAAGATCATTGTATTATATAAGTACCTTTAATGTTGATTTTGCATGGGTGCATGTGTGTAATGACAGTATTTTTGCCTTTCCACACGTTTAGGCTTTAATTCCAGAAACTAAAAATGATTTTTCTGAGAGATATATCACATAAATAGGAACCATGCCTGCCTTCTCAAGAAGAAATAACAAAATCTCTCTCAATCCTTTGCAGATTAGAATGTTTTTCCTTACAAAAACATTTTGAAGTGCAATAGAAAGATAAAAAGAGTGAGAAAGATCATGTCTTTTTGGAGAAGCTTGAATAGGCAATATAGCATTGTTGGAATGAAGCTCTGTAACAGCTTTTGACATTAAGAAATGTGAACTATTGAGCACCTGCTGTAGGAGAACTTTCATTCATTCATTTTCCAGCCTATTATGCAAGAGGAAGAAAAATTACATCTTCATTCAAGAGAGCCCAAGCTAGGCACAAGCACATAAGGTTGCCCTGGAAAGGTATATTTCAAGGATTCATGTTACAAATCAGAAAGGGCTTTCTGGCTCAATTCATTTCAGCATGCCTATGCTTGAAACCAACTCATTATGGAACCAGGAACAGCCTTTTAAAAAAATAAATCAAATCAAATGGATGTTGGCTCAATTGTATCATTCTCTAATGTGTATCTTAAATAGTGTTAAGTTATATGTTAAGCTATATCTTTGTGGCATAAACAGTGGTACAGTGATCCCTCACAAGACTTTTTAAAAAATATCATACTATCACTGCCTTTACTAACTGCAGTTCTGAAGGACTTGAGTAGGGATAGGAATCAATTTCACTCCAGTTTATCTTGTATTTATAAATCACAGAAATTCATATTTCTGTTATAAATTTTGTTTTTAATAGAATTCTGGAAGTTGTTCTTGCATAAATTTAACATATTGATGATTTGCATAAAAACAACATTTTCAGGGCCATAATCAATACTTTTGTATTTAAATACTCTTTTCTGCATAGAAAATGTTGCACAAAACAGGCATGTGTGGATTTTGCACAGAATAAGTCCAAAATTGCAATCAGCCTTCAACAATTTGTGTGATTTTCAAAGGCTGTCTCATAGCAGAAAGAAAATTGCTGGAATCTTTGCCACCTTAAAGTTAAACTTAGTGAAAAACTACATCTGGTAAAACATGAGTTTTGAAATTCTGGGGATTTTTGTATCTTTGGATTTGATCAGTGAAAATGTGGGGGTGGGTAATATATTTTTGTTTTAGATTCTTTTTTTTTAAGGAATAATGCATGTAAAAGGCAAGAAGAACTTGAGGTACAGGGACTTCCCCACTGTCAGACTAAATGCACAGCCCTTTAACAATCGGCAATGAAGACCTAATATCTGTATATACTGAAACTGGAGCTTCTTCACCAGATACTATGAAATATACAAGATCGGAAGAGCTTGTAAAATGAACCACCATGGAGACACCCTGTTATACAACTGCACCCTCTGGGAGGTGCCTTTGCTCACTCATGTTTAATCAGGCGTACATTTCCCTCTTGTTAAAAAAGACAGAAAGACCCCCACTTGCATTTCATTCCTTCTCTGCTATGTATTACACATGTGTGACAATGCATAAGAGTCACAGAGAGAATTGCTTTATTTAAATACTTCAAAATGATAGGTTAGAAAAGTGAAAAGTGTATTCTTGCAGCTATTATTTCTCTCTCCTGCCAGCTCTCTCCACTTATCTTTCCTGACCATCTTCCTGTTAACTGTCTTTAAACAAGCCATATGAACAATCTGATGGGTCCCGCTGCTCTTCTTCTTTTGTTATCTTTATGGTAATCACTTACAAGATTCAATATTAAGCAGCAATGTCACAAATTTGGGCATCTAAACCATAAACTGATTAAACCAGAGCTTTGGGAAGTGGGGCGTGTTTTCAATACCAATTCGCAAAGAACAAAGTTAATGGGATTTTGTTTTTCTTGAGGGAAGCAAGATGAGTTGTTGAGAAAAGGCAAGTTACCCGCTTGGGCTGTGTGTCTAGTCTAGCAGTGGGAAAGTGTCCTGTACCTTGAGTTCTTTCTGTATTTTAAATGCCAAGACATCTATTAGTACGTACTGCATTGAAAAACGATATATGAAAGATGTATGTCCCAACCAACAACACAGTGGGAGAGAAGGAAGGAAGAGAAGCAGGAAACAAATCAGACAAGACCAAACATTCTTCTTCCAAGCTTTTTGATAAAGAAAACATTGTAGTACTCCTTGGAATATTTAAAAGAGTTTTAAAAAGAAATATGTACCATCACTTATCCTAGAATAACTTATCCCATGCTGACAGCTGAGGATAGTTACTCATAGCTGTGATTTTCAAAAGAATATTTGATATAACACATAATTAATGACAATTGCCAAAAAGCACGATAGATTTGCAACATTACTTTAGTCCTTCATACAATAAACCTCTGAACAGGACAAAGTCTGATGACTGACTATGGAAGTCAAAGGAAAAATAATATGGGGACTTTATGTATATTTCCCTGGTTTCGTTAACCCATTTTCTTGAGGTTAAGCTAGATTTTCAGTAGCAAATATGGGTCTAACTATCAACCTAAGCCATTCCTATTGGCTTACCCCAGTCCTGTCATATATGGACAAGAGGGACTTTCTGGGTTGTGAGGTTATGAACAGTGGATCTTTCATCCTTTCCTTTAATGTATTCTCACTGAAAGTTCAGGTGCTTAAAGAATTCATTCTTCCCCCACTCCAACCTTCAAATATGGGCTGAATTAAGCATACATCAGAGTAGCGTTAAGTCTTTTGGTGACTGGGGGGGGAGGGTGGCTTTCCAAATATATTTATGGAACTCTGAACCACTCACTCTCAGATACAAAAAAACATTTAAAAATGCATATTGTTTTTAAAATACATTTGAGTGCATATTTTCAATATTGATATAGGGCAAAGTCCTCAACTGGTTTTCCCTGCTCGATATGACAAACATGGATCTGCAAATGTTGACCTGAGAGCACAGCAATTTAAGTTGATATAGCTCTCCTTTCTTCTTCCTTTGTGCAAATAATTCACCAACATCTGCTCCATTCTAATGTTTTGTAGTATACATAGAAGGAGAAGTTTCCAAAATCATCCAGAATTAACGTTTGCACCTAGTAAACCTAGGGTGCATTACCCAAAGTCATCAGATTTCAAATTGCCTGATAAATGTGTAAATATAGATTTGTTTTAGGTGTGTAGCTCATTGTGAGCTCTGGTTACCTCAAATGGTGAAGCATGAAAAGTGGTAAGTCACAACCATGGATTTTGGAGTCTTCTCCCCACGATTAAAAAAAAATCCCCTTATGACTTCTTCCAGACTGCATAAAAAGCTATATCCATGAACCAACTAGCCTAGCTTTTCACGAGAGAGCACTAGTGAGCATTTCCTGTAGTAGCAGTATAACAGAAGAAGTACCCCACCTCCCTCCGCAAACTGGTCTAGTTGCAATTTCTGAGTATATTTACTAGAATGGTTTTGCTTAGTGAGACCACAAATATACTGGTCCTAAATTCAGTTTCCCTTAGTGACCAACCAGATGCTTCAGAAAACGTGCAGCAAAAAAGTATATGTGAATACGTTAGTAGGGGAGCAGGCATGAAGACAAACAGATGTTGATATTAGTAATAGGTGGGAGGCAAACTCTCCCTTTATTTGTTGTCTGACAAGCTGTGTTCAGACATTCTGCCTCTGAAATGTTGCCTAAGAGGTCGTGTGGTGGGCTTTTTATAAAACGTTATAATATGACATGCTCTTTTATATTGAAACATTTCCTGAAGTGATGATTTCCCAAAAGTAGGTTGTCAGCCACATGACATAAAGTAATTGGTTGAATAAAATATTGATTGAAAGAAGTTTGATGCCCTGTGATTTGGAGGGGGTCAAGTCAAATGACCTCACTGGCAGTTTTTTTATTTTTGCCCTAAACACGTATGCCATTTGAGATATGAAAAAAAAAACCCCAAATATTTGAGGCTTACGATCTCCCTGGGCTGTCCAGTTGCTACAAAAATTGAGAACATATTCATTTCTATATGTTATCTGTTGTCTTCAAGAAATGGCAGGTGATCTAATCTATTATTAAACATATAGCATGTCATCATATTGATTTTCCGGTCTATCATTCTTTGGCCTGCCTGCCTGCCTGCCTGCCTGCCTGCCTCTCTCTCTCTCTCTCTCTCTCTCTCTCTCTCTCTCTCTATCATTCTCTCTCCCCCTGCCTTTTCCCCAGTAATATACATCTTGAAATACTATACTTTCATGCTAACACATTTGGCTGGCTCATTTTTGGTTCAGCTGTGTTTAGCATTTGCTTTGACAGTACATGGTGGTCCTCATAAATTTATGCCATACAACTTTTTCCTTTCCTTTACATGATTGAATTTGTTCTTCCTCACACCCTCCCACTAACTTCCTTGACAGTCATATTAATTGAACATGTCTGTTACGTACAGACTCGTTAGAGGCTTCAGAAATGAAGTGACAAGGCAGGATAATTTTGTTTAAAATAAATTATTTATGGAGTTGCTACCCAACTATTCTTGGTTACTTGCACTGACTTCTAATTTTTACTGATTCCCACTGCAGTTGGGTTCCTGCCCCAGCCCCCTCTCACCACCATATTACATACTTACATGGGAGGAACCTCTGGCTTGTTAAATATATCTTTAGGGACACCACAGGCTTGAAGAACAAGAGGTAGCAAAGCCTTGTTGTGAAAGATGACACCCACCCACATACCTTTAGATTTAAGTCTTTCTAATTGTCTCATTGGAGTTATTTCACAGATATCAATTAATGTATTTTTACAAAGGAAAAATAAGGATTACTCTTCCCTCCACCATCACCACATTGTGAAGCAAACAATTGTGTTGTGTTATTATTTTCCTTGATAAAGTATGTGTCTTTCATTCACTCTGCTCTATTTTGCCCTTTAAGAACAATATCAACAGCTTGAATATATAAGTCAGTGATGACAGGAGCAGACTTAACTATTTTCTACACAGAAAAGTTTTCCTTTTGTGTCAGAACAAATTAGAATTAAAAGCAACAACCAAGTAACTACTCAGTTGGGAATTTGGCCAAAAGGCTTAAAAATGATGCCAACTTCAGAATGTATTGGTGTTGCCAAAACTCTTCCCATAGGCACGGTGAGGGATTTGCTGACCTGGAAGTATTTAAATCCCTTCTGAAAAAAAAGATGCAGCAGGGCAAAATCATGAAGCAGAAGTAAATCTAATCTAGTGACCCAAACTAATATAATTGTAGGAAATACAAAACATGACATTTTGTGGGTCTGTCATCACTTGGAAGATCCATGTACTGAGCATAGTTGCCAGCTAAGGAAAATTTATTCAGTGCTAGATGGGTGTGAGGGAATGTATTGGTAATTGAAGTTTACAAAAAAAAGAAGTATTTCATAGAGATTTGTAATGTACCATTGCTCTGTTTGACTGTGCACAGTAAGTTGAAGTGTTATTTCACATTATTTTACTAGTGTTTCTGCATCTCAAACAAAAATACTAAGAATAAAAATGTTTATCACAAAAGTCCCAATACAGAAAACTGGTTCACAAGCGTGTTTAATGTGAAAAGTGTATTGTGTTAAATTTGTATTGTGTTAAAAAGCCTCAAGAGTCCATCTAAAGGGGAACTAGCTACACCTCTGGATGATTTTACTTCCTGGGCGTATCTCTTTTTAATCATACTCCAAACAAAGTGAATAATTCTGTATCTGGACTGAAACAATTGAAGGTCAGTGGATCATTCAGTCACCCTTGAAATATAGTTTTCAGGACAGAGTCTCTCTTATTTGACTGCATGAATTCATGAATAGGAGTTCTAAGCTAGCTTTCTTTCAATCAAAATATCCAATCCAGTCAGCACGGTTGATAAAACACAGTTGACAAAACAGAGGGTTGGTAACATCTGAAGGCAAGAAGGGCTTCCCTATACATTACAGCAACCTCAAAAAGGCATCAAATAGTATTCTCACTTTTTAACTGTTTCAATTCATGGTTCATAATATCCAAGATTTGCCATACTATTATGGCAACTGAAGCAACAGAAAAGTAAAATACACAAACATCTTCAACTCTTTTGAAGTAAAAACAACAATGACTACAACGACTACTACTCCTGCTGCTACTACTTTATTTTTGTACCCTGCCTCCATCTCCATGAAGGGACTAAGGATGGCTTACATGGGGCCAAGCCCAATCAACACAGTTAAAAGTAACAGATTAAAATGCAAACAACAGTATACAATGAAATAAAACAACAGCATTATAACAATATACAGAGCAGACATCAACCAACAACCAATAACAAATTCCATTTATCATCACAGGTGGGCAGACTGGTGCATTAATAATTTAAAGAATAGGCTAGTAAGTAAAGTGCATAGGTCATAGGGCAGCAATAAGGATAAGAGCAATAAACAAGAGCAAGGTTACAATTTTGGGTACTAGCTGGGGCCAGCTATCTACGGAATTGTCTACTCAAAAGCACAGCAGAACATCCACATCTTTAACTCTCTGTGTGGGAAGTGGACAGGGAGGATGTAGCCTGATCTCCCTAGGGAGGGAGTTCCAGAGCCAGGGGGCCACAACCAAGAATGCCCCTCTCTCGTCCCCACCAGTCATACCTGAGACAGAGGTGGAAGCAAGAGAAGAGTCTTCCCAGAGGATCTTAAAGAGCATGTGGGTTCATAGGGGAAGATGCATAATAAATCATAATAAATAAGATATCTTCTAAAATTGGTGACCATTCAGGCAATACTGCTCTTCTTTTTGTAAGGCCAATCCTGAAGGCAGGTATGATGTTATGTGCCTTCAGGTAATTTCTGACTTATGGCAATCATAAAGCAAATTTCTCAGAGATCTTTTGCTTGGCAAGATTTGTTCAGAATAAATTTGTCTTTGTTTTCTTTGGAGGCTGAGAGAGTGTAACATTATTATTATTACCCCACTTTTTCTCTCCACAATAGACTCAAAGTGGTTTACATTAAAAGTATTTCAATATAATTTAAAATCCACAGAATTACAAACATTAAAACAGGATTAAATATTAATGATATTTTTTAAATCACAGTTAAAATCCATAAAAACATATTCAAAGCTTTTTTAAAAAAAAACAAAACCCTGATTTGATCTTAAAAACCTTCTTCTTTAAAAGCCTACCTGAATAAAAAGGTTTAGCTGGAAAGACAGCATGCCATTTTGGCTTCCCTGGAAGAAGGGAGTTCCAAAATTGAGTGTCAGCCAATGGATGAGAACATCTGATCTCTAGTTCCCACTTACCGAGCTTATGAAGGAGAAGGGATCAAAAAAAGTGCCTCTTCTGAAGATCTCTTAGCCCTGGGCAGGTGTGTTCAAGAAGATACAGTTAGGCAAACAGCTTGGACCTGAGCTGTCTAGGGCTTTAAAGGTCATAACCAGCATTGCCTCTCTATATATGTTGTATGTCAATGGCATTGAATGTTTGCCTGTATATGTGCATTGTGATCCGCCCTGAGTCCCCTGAGGGGTGAGAAGGGTGGAATATAAATGACAGAAATAAATAAATAAATTTTGAATGGTGCCCGGAAACAAACTGGCAGCCACAGGGGGGACTGTCCACTCCCTGTGGCTAGCCCCAGTGAGCAAACTGGCTGAAGTTCTTTGGACCAGCAGAAGTTTCCAAACATTCTTCAAAGGCAGCCCCACATAGAGTGCATTAGAATAATCCAGATGGGATGTAACTAAGCCATATATCATGTAGCCAAATACATCTTCTCAAAGAACAGGCACAGTTGGCACACAAGTTTCAATTGTGCAAAGGCTCTCCTGGCCACAGCAAATACCTGGGTTTCCATGTTCAATGATGAGTCCAGGCTTTCCCAATAGTTAGGATTTTGAACCTAGTCTTTCAGTGTCCCATTTACAATGACCACTTAGATTGGTGTAGATGAGGATCAGCTAAACGTCATCCAGGGCTCATCCACAGTAACATTGGACAAGGCCACATTAATGTGGCACTGCCCCATGTTAGCCAAAGTATCTGAAAGTCTGAATTTTGCCACAGAACTCAGTATTTTCCCCAACTTAGGGCCAGTGGGAACAATTAGGCTGGCTCCCAAATGGAGCTGGCTGCAAAGGTTCCCAATGCCATTTCACATTCACGAGGCTTGGGTGGCCCAGGAACATGGGATGGCAGTTGCCTTTACCTCCACCTCCCGAGTTGCAGCAGTCTATGGCTCTAACAGGGATCCTAACTTTTCCCATTGCTTGCCCTCATATCACTAAAGCAACAGGGAGCTCAGAAGGGAGTGGGAATTTTCTTCTTTCACTGTCCCTAGACACCACATCACTCTGGCTCTTGTCTGGTAAAGTGATGAGGTACAGGTAGGTCCCATATCATGGCTGGAGATTGCATGACAGTGGCATCAAACTCTTTTCACCACCACTGGGCAATGGGAACTTTCATTTCCATGGCAGCTTGGAGAATTGTTATGGGGACACTTATTGCGACTAATCAAGTATCCAATACACTGAATTGGCTCCAAAATACGTGTCAGTGTAGATGTAACCCCCAGTCTACTACTTGAAACACTATACCACAGTAGCTTCTAGTGCACACAAAACCCAAAATAACTCTTGTGTGTGTATAAAAGATACCTCTCCTTTAAAAATAAATATTCTTCAACAAGCAAGTAGTTACAAAACATGTTTTATACTATTCAGAAAATTGACATACAATTTTCTCTTGCAAAGCTTGTAAAATTAGGAAGAACTAAAGTATCCACAGTTGAGTCACTTAATACCAGTTACAATTGGCTATCAACTACATAAAGCAATCTTGTTCATCCTGTTGAAGGTGACTTTCAACCTATTCCTGAAGACATTTATATGGTATTAAGTCTCCTGGATTTCAATGGAACTTACTTCCATTAAAGTAGCTTACAACTGCAGCCTAAGAAATATCAGTCAAAGACAAAGAGATTTACACTTAAGTTCTTCAAGAATCTGTGCAGTTGAGGCCCAGGTAAAATCAATGAAGTTCTTTTCTCTTTTTAAAAGTATCTGTAAACAATTCAAAACAGAAACTTCTCAGAAAATAAAAATAAAAAACAAATTTAGTTGCTACCAAACATCCTTATCATTCTGCTGTTTCTACAAAACAAGGACTCAAAGAAAATAAATATAAATACAGTTTTAATTTGAAAATAGAATTAGGTTATCAACATTATAATACAAAAAATAAAACATGTAATTAGTAGGCTTGTTTGATCAAGGAAAAAATGGTTCAAAACTTCTTTCAGATGTAGGGGCGCTGGCTATTCGAATCTTAAATGATTTCCAAAATTTTCCCCCAAAAAGGTCAGAATTTTCAAAAATTTCTGAAATTCCCAAATCACTTTGTTAATGGCGGGTGCAATTGCGCAATGCACAAAAAACCTGCAAACAGGACAGGCAAAACTTGGGGGATTCCTTTTCCTTAATTTTTAGACCGCTATTGAGAAAACTTGCCACAGTGGTAGAAAAGATTCTCCTCTGTCAGCATACTAACTTTCAACGTATTTAGAAAATCCCTGGGTCCTTGACAATTTTCTAGTTTCCCAAAGTACAACTTTTAACCCCAATGAGAAGAAAGGGTCATTCCAAAGCTTTATAGTGTTGATTCCCAAAAAAAGGATTGGATGATTAGATTTCTAGTTTCCCAAAGTATTTATTTATTTCTAGCATTTATACCAGGGGTGGGTAATTACCGGCCCTCCAGGTGTTTTGGACTTCAACTCCCAGAAATCCTAACAGCTGGTAAACTGGCTAGGATTTCTGGGAGATGATGTTAAAAACACCTGGAGAGCCGGTAATTGCCCACCCCTGATTTATACCCTGTCTCTTCTCAACCTCAAAAGGGGGACTCAGGACAGCGTACATAGGAAGCAATTTGATGCCATCATATAAACAGATAAAACAATAACCATCACACATAATAATTAATCATTAAAATGCAAAAATACATAAATTACATACAACATTCATTGAAACAATATAAAAACTTAATCATCAATAAAAAAGTACCACGTGTAAACCCGAGGAGAGGAAAGAGGCCTTTCACAGTTTATTATGTTGATTCACACAAAAAGGATTGGATTAGTAGATTTCTAATTTCCCAAAGTACCATGTGTAAGCCCGAGGAGAGGAAAGGGGCCTTCCAAAGTTTTACTACGTTGATTCCCAAGAATAGGATTGGATTATTAAATTTCTAGTTTCCCCAATTACCACGTGTAAGCCCAAGGAGAGGAAAGGGGCCTCCAACCTTTTTTTGTATTGTTCCCCAAGGAAAAGATTAGATTATTAGATTTCTAGTTTCCAAAAGTACAATGTGTAACACCAGGCAGACAAAGGGGTCTCCAAACTTTTGTGTATTTACCCAAGGAAATTATTAGCAGCAAATGGGAATTCTGGTTTTCCAAAGCACAGAAGTCAAATCCCAGGAGAAAATAAACCCTCAAAATTTGTATTCCCTGCTTCAGAAAGGGAATTGACAGCAAAGGAGAAATTGTTCCCAACCCAGTCCTTCCTTTGCAAAGCAGTGGCGTGGCACCTTTCCCACCCAAGCAGCCTGCCCTAGTTCCTCTACCTTCGCATCCCCAGCTCGCAACGAGCCCACAAGGCACGCATGGTCCTTTTTAAAGGGCAATGGCTGCTGTGCTGAAACACCACCCCTCCCGAGTTGGTTTCCTCTCATTGGCTGGAGGCAAGCATCCCAGCATGCAACCAGCTCTTGCCTCCAAAGGCTGATTCCATTTTGATTCACTTCCTGGATCAGAAAGAAGATGGCGGCAGTGGCTTCAAAAGGGAAAATTTACTTCCGGGTTTCCCAATTGCTTTGAAGTCAATTCAAAAATGGATTAATTCTAATTTTAATCCAATTTATGAGGATTCCAATCAAACCTGCCCATGCCTTGAGTACATTGCCCTCTTAAAAGCCTTTTCTTTAAAAACAGTTTTGGAAAACATGTCAGGATGGAATTGGAGGGAAAAGCTTAGCATCTGGAGATGGGCAGAGCCACAGGCAAGGAGAGGATGCTGAGGCAGCCATTTTTAGTTCGGTTAGGAGTTTGGTATGGAAGAAGAAGGGATAGGAGATTTGAAGGTGGGGGGGGGGAGGAAAGAAGAGATCTGGGAACTCTTTGTTACATGAAAAAAATCTCTTTGAGGATAATAGTCAATGGGCATCTACAGTGTTTAGAGTGCTGTGGGAAGAAGGGAGATTCAAAAGGTTTAAAAGATTCTGATTGGATTCCTGTGTGTGGAACTTTGTTTTAAGAAACTCAAGATAAAAGTAAGTGAAGCCTGACGAGTTATTTAAAACCATTATGCACATTGAATGTTCAAAATAAATAACATATTACTGTTTTATTCCAACAGAAGTCTTTGTGTGGCTTTTTAAGCATTCAATTAAAGGAGATGGCCTATAAAACAATAAAAAGGCAGCAATAAAAGAAACCTTTAATAAATAATTGGAGGCAGCAAGTGCAAAATATAATGGTGGCTTCCTACTGTCTAGCCTGGTGTGTGAAAGTGCATGGCTCTGATCCCCCCATGGCTTTGCCTTGGGCCAGACTTTGTCATTTTGTCCTTTATCCTACATCTTACATCTTGTGTGTGGTGGTGCCTGTTGTAATTCCTGACTTCTGTTCATCCACCTTTGTTGCATAGGGCATTCAAGAAAGGACATGATCCCCGCTGCTCTCATTCCTTGTAAACCATTGTTCCTAAAATGATAGACTGCACATACAGTGTACAAGAAGTTCAAAGTTATAGAGCAGGGGTTCCTAACATATTTTTTTTTACCAGGGACTACTTGAGCAGGGACCACTTTGATCAAGGACCACCTTCCAAAAGGGTTATGAATCAGTTTTTGGACAACTTTAGATTTGGTTTGGGTATTTGGGGTGCCGATTTAGTAACTTGTATTGGATAGACCACAACAGCTTTAGTTTGTGATACAGAACATATGCCATTCTGTATTCGCCATCTGCTCACCCACAGACAACCAGATTTGATAATCTAGAGCGGATGTGGTAGTAGTAATCTTTTGTGGGAAGCCAGCCTCTTCGTCTCCTAACTTCTCCATTGCCTCTACACTATAAGAGGTTTTTGTGAGACCAGTTGCTCTCGTTTCTGCCAGTTTTGAGGTAACAGTGGAGTAATGGTGAGGCTACGGACCATATTTTCATTCCTGCGGACCACTAGTGGTCCATGGACCACAGGTTGTGAACCAGAGGGAAATATATTGAAGGACCCAAGTACGAATGTTTTCTGCATGTATGTGTGCATATGCCTTCAAGTCTCCTGTTGATTGATTGTGACCCCACAAATTTCACAGGGTTTTCTTAAGAAATGAATGTTTGGAGATGCTGCTCAATTACAGTTAAAAAGATTGACATAAGTCAAGTAGATACGTATATAGAAAATGAATAATATAAAAGGCAAATGAAAACATTTTCGTCTTGACCCTTCAACCAATCACTGACACAACGTCAAATGCAGGTAGCACCTCAGTCAGATAACATTCTTAGATCTTTCAATTGTTTTTTAAAAAAAAAACATGGGACAGTGTCCCCACTCCAGAATCCAGGGCAAAGAATGTCATGAAGGTTAAATAGCCAAACAGGCCTGGCGTTTATATAGGCTACAGCAACACTTACAAATTTGGAAAGGGATGTCGTCCCCTCTTTTCCTTCCCTACTGATACAGAGAGAAAGACACTCTCTGTTCTCACAGAGAGCTTCTTTTCAGCACAAAGGCTAGCATGATTTTATAGCAGATACATCTTTGTGTACATTTTACTTTAGGCCGCTTTATTGAGAACATGAAACAAGAACTGGGTGAAATAAAAAGTACTGCAACAATTAAAATGGGCCTTAAAGCAAGCCAACATGTAGGTCACCAATCATTCTCAAACACAAGGCACTACTAGGTTAAATGGAAGAAGAGCTTTCCAATGGGAGAAAGACTCCCCCTCCCCCAACATGCACCTTTTGAAAACTACTTGTATAAAACTAAAATGACTGAAAAGGGTGCATGTGTGAACGACCCAAGTGATGAAGCTTGGATTACTATTCAAAAAATAACACTTGGGGAATTGGACTTCTTGAAAGTGAAACGAAAAAGGAAAGAACTTACAGGAGAAAAGCTAAGAAAGAAGAAAGAATAGTTAAATAAATATAATGTATTAATACTGGCTGAAATAAGGAAAGGGGGGGGGGGAATAGAACAAAATAGACTGAATCAAAACAAAGACTTTTTTCCAAATCCACAGGGGTGAAAAGTCATGTGTAATTAAACTGTCTGACTGCCTGTTACATGCAAGATAAAGAAAAAAACAAGAAACAGACTGAAAATTTGGGGTATGATATCAGAATAATATTATGATTAATGAAACACACACAAATAAACCAGAACTAAAGGACAATATGAATCAAATTATTTTAGGAGAATGGAAAAATGAAATATTATTTGGATCTCCCTCAAGATATGGCTGGGTGGCCCATTTTCTGGCCTCCTATGGAGAGAGACAACATTTATACAATTCTGTCTGCTCATTAGAAACTGTCATGGTCTTTCATCTCCTTTTGAATCTTTGTCAACCCATTTTCCTATCTCACTTTTAAGGCTGGATAGGTTTTCTTCCCACTTTCCACAGGGGATTTTTTTGCCTATCCTACACTGTCGACTGGGGAGTTTGACATTTTGTTTAAGGTGATGTCCCAGATACATGGTCACTTGGCAGGTAGTGGGAAATTGATGTTGAGGGTTGGATTCTCCAGTTGGCCTTCTATTAGCAGATCCGTCAGAGAGCAACCCAGCATTTGACATATTCTTAGGACTTCGATATTTCACCCAGGTGAAACTGGGGACACGACCTGTGAGTGACCACCTGCTTGAGTTGCTCCTCCTCTTTTTTTCTTTTTCTTTTGCACATATCAGGAATTAAAACTTAAGTAGATTTCAGTTTAAGTAAAATGCTTCATATTCATCCAAAATCTTTCATGTGGTATCATTACTCCATGGTTAGTCAATAATTCACTGCCTAAATTCTACATAGCAAATGCACAGAGATACAAACATCTGCAAGGAAAGTACTAGCAAATACATAAATAGCACCAGGAAAAAAAAGATTTTTTTTATTGCACAAAATGTGTAAGCAGGATTTGAAAATAACAAACAAACAGAATGTGAAATCAATCCAGCAGCCAAGAGCAGGGATGCTTGCTACATAATGTCTGAAGAAAAGAATAAGAGATGCTTAGAAGTAGCAGCAAATTTTCTGTGTCGCGGTCCTTCTCCAAAGCATCATGATCTCTAAAATGTGCAATAAGATCAGAAGGCAGAACTGTCAGTCATTTACCTCAGCCTTCCTGTATCCTTTCCTCCCCCCTCCCTCAACATTTTCACAAAAAATGAAATGTACTTAAAACAAAGTGCCTGCCTTTCTAAAACAGAAAGCACAAACACACCTTAATGCAGGACCCATTTCTATTATTGTTTGTTTTGGAGGAAAGCCTGTTGTGTCTTGAAAAGAATGCAAACTAGTTGGAAAGAGTCCACATGGACTTTGGATTTGGGCTACATCAAAATTTCTATTTAATGCACCTCACCAACATCCATTTTTACATATTTAAACTTGATCATATATTAGCAGACATTCAGTTTATTGCCCAGTTATTGTCATGGTATGCCTTCAAGTTATTTCCAACTTATGGAGACCCTATGGAAAATCTAGTGTAGGTTTTTCTTGGCAGGATTTGTTTCGAGTGGGTTTGCCTATGCCTTCCTCAGGGGCTGAAATAGTGTGACTTGCTCAAGGTCATCCAGTGGATTTGCATGGACAAGCAGGGATTAAAATTCAGGTTTCTAACATTTAGGGTCCAACATTCAAACCACTATACAAGCCTGGCACTTTATTGCTCAGCATACAATTCAAGTCTGGAATGCTTTACAGAAGTAACTGTTCTTTCCCATTTTTTCTTACTATTTTTTTTCATGCAGTTGCCTCTGCTCTGTGTTTAGTCCATATTGTTATCAGCTATTTTCATACTATGCTCAAAGTCCAGCATGATCATATGCTCAGATAGACAGCTGTTGGTTGTTACATCTAGACATGTATGAGACTGCCAGCTGTGGTATAAGATTAAGGTTCCTCACAAGCCCTTGGTATTGTGTAACCATCAAAAAGAACAAATTACACTAGTTCCTTCCAAGTAAAGTGACCTAACTTGGAAGAATGAAAGCATTTGATTTGATTTGATTTGATGTTCAGCCACCTGGACTAAGGAGATATGGACATCAAGTTTCTGAGACCTGCTGTAATCCACAGACGAGTTGCAGATGCAGGAAAAGCCCACTTAGAATCTTGAGAGCAAAATTTTCCTCTGTGTTTCCCAACTGAACCTCTCGCAGCTTTTGACACAATCAGATCTACTTCCTCTGTCAGATCTACTGGAAGAATGTTTTCCCCTTATTTCAATTTTATTTTTAATATTTGTTCACCAACTTGGTAGTTCTTGCTAAACCTATACAATTCAGCACTGTGAAATTATTATTAATATCACTCCCATGATTTTTTAAAGTATTCTATCATACTGGATGCCTTTGTAGCAAAAGGGCAATTTTCCAGTGTTATGGCATGCGAGAGGGCACAAGTGAACAAGTATCTAATAGAAAACAGCTTGAACATATGCTGATATTGTTATTGCTGCTGCTACTAATACTATCAAGGTCTCAAGTGGTTAAATAGAATTTGAGAGGTTAAAGAGAGCTAGACATAGACTACAATCGCTTAATCTTTTAATGTATCATTTAAATATGCATTTTGCTTTATTCATGGAAGCATTTGGAGGGATTAATGCAAATCATCCTGAATGATTCCATCATGTTCTCCTGTACTTAGGATGTTCTACCTATGATGTGATCTATACATTAGAGGCAGACATGGGAATCACATGGTTTTGGATTTTGGTAATACTAAAAGCTCAAGTTCTTTTAGGATAACCTTAATTCTGCCAAAATCTCTTACACATATTTAATTGTATATGTTGCACTACCAATAGCTATATTCCAATGAAATATGTTTATTGCAACATTTTTATAATATTTCTATTAATATGTTGATGCAGTCTATGTGACTGTGCCTAACAAGGTCTCACAAAGTCTATTAAACTGCAAACTGAATACTGAAACTCATGTATGGTTTTGAAATATATTGAGCTTTTGAAATATATATTGAGGGGATATATTTTAATAGATCATAACCCTGGATGCAATACTAGAAGAAGCCATGTATCTATATTTAGCTATTGTAAAATTTCTTAGCATTTACGTGGTGTGACTATGTGATTTGTAGTTTTACTTCCTGTGAAACATGCTAATGGGATCAAAGAAAATGAATAGTGCAGGCCTATATTAATTAATCCTCAAGGAATTTTCCATAGTTCAGAAACTCTAACATCTAGAAATCTGAGTATTTCTAATGCATGCAGAACTGCTTGCATCCACCATTTTATCTTCTTCTGGGTATTTACTGCTGTCCAACTCAATGTTTCTGAGGTGAAGCAAAGAAGCATTTTAAAGTTCTCATCTTTAGCTGATGGCCTTGTTAATTACTGAATGAAAAAAGTACTTTCCATTTTAATCTGAAATTAGATTCCATGTGGTTTGGGTAACAATGCTACCTAAAATTTAATGTGTCGAACCCTGCAGAACAGGATTTCCCTCGTAGCCAAAGGCTAAAGAGGGAGAGGATTTTGCCCCCCCTCCCACGGAAAAAGAGGAGGTTCTTGGAACCTCTTGGAGGCAGGGGGCGTGGCCTCCCTTTAGGAAGGCCAGCCTCCTGAGAGCTCAGTTGGAGCTCTGCACTCGGAGGAGACGGTCGGTCTCCTCTCTCAGGTGAGCTTCGGGCCAGGGGGAGTGGGGCTTTGTACGCCCCCTGCGCCGTGCTTCGGACGTGTGCTGCATGCGGGGCGCGAGGGGGAGGCCGGAGACGGGCTCCCGCTGCCCTCCTCTGCCGCGTGCGGCACTTTGGGGCCCGTTCTTTCGCTGTGCCGCCGTCGGGCCTTGCTTGCATGGGCAGCGGTGCAGAGGGCGTTGCTGGGGCGGCCTGCCTCCCTGCCAGGGCACACTGCCGGCGTTTGGCAGGGAGCGCCTCCCCCGCGCTTTCAGCTGCCGCTGGCGGGGTAGGGGCCGTCGATCGGCCTCAGGCGGCGGCTTCGGGCCCGTCTTTTTCGGGCCGCCGCCATAGGGCCTTGCAGCCGGGGCGGCTTGCCTCCCTGCCAGGGGAGCGGCTCGCCTCCCTGCCAGGGGAGCGCCTCTCGCACGCTTTCCCCTGACGCTTGTGGCTCCTTCGCCTCCCCGCATGGCGTGCTGGCGGGGAGGGCGTCCTTTCGGGGGCAGGGGGTGGGGAATGGAAGTACAGATAACTTGGCCTTCCACGTTTCCCCCTCCCCCCCTTGTTCTCCTTCTGGCTTACTTCAATGCTTGGTTGGCTGCCAGGCCCCAGGCAAAACCCGTCCTTCATGGTCCCTTCCCATTGGCCATTATAGTGTGGCCTAGGGATATAATGTGTCGGACTATGGCCTGAAAACCGGGGTCGTAGCCCACTAAAAACCCATAGGGGTATTTTGCTGGAAGCTGGGTGGGTCGGCCTTCCGCCGCTGCCCACCCCCTCCTTATTTATTATTGCCTACCCCCCCTTGCTATTGCTTGAGGCCGCCATTTTGGCCGCATGGCGCTTGCCCTTTATGGGTGGATGGTGCTTATTTAGGCAGGCTCAGGCTGGGTTTCTGAGCGGCCATTTTGTTTGATAAGGGGAATAAGGGGGGCAATAAGGGGGATAATGATAACAGGATGAAATAAGAACTAATTAATGGACACTGTTGATTATGGAAAAGGCACAATTAAATATAAAATAAATATATACATATATATATATATAGGATAATGGGAAATGGTTATATATATTAGGTTTTATAAATTAAATAATGAAATATTTCATTGAATATTGAATGAATTAGCGAGAAATATTTACATGTGGACTGGTAGCAACAGGAATAACCACTTGAAATATGGTTATACGCACATTATGCCATTTGGAATTTAATAAGGGAATGGAATAATACTAGTAATGGGAATGATGACAATCATAGCCGGCAAGAATAAATTCAGTCGGCATCGAATACACACGGAGGTGTTCCTGTATATGTGCACATTTATGTGCAGTCAGACGCATGCATGCGCTGCCTTTATGAAATTATATTAATAATAATGATACATTTGATATCTCAAGCAATGCATTTATTATTTCACCTGGGTCACTTTTATTTTTAACTTGAGGTGTGAGCTCCCGGCCTTAGGTGCGGGCTTACTGTTGACTTATGGCTGACAGCATTAGCAATTTAGTTATTAATTTTAATCAATGCATTTCTCATTTCACCTGGGTCACTCTAATTTTAAATTGAAGAGTGAGCTTCCGATCCTCGGTATAGCCTACTGTTGACCCATGGCTGAACACATTAGCAATTGAGTTGCTAATTTTCAAGCAGGGTATTTATTATTTCACCGGGGTTATTTGCAATTTCAACGTGAGTGAGCTCCCAACTCCTTGGTATGGCTTACTGTTGACTTATTTTTGTCAACATTAGCAATTGAGTTATAATTTCCAGTAATATATTTATTTTTTCATTGGGTAATTTATATAATAAATAAATAAATAAATAATATTTTTTTTAAAAAATTCAACTTGAGTGAGATCCTGACCCTTGGTATAGCTTTGTTGACCTATGCCCGTCAACACTAGCAATCGAGTTACTTTTCACCTGGGTCATTTTAAATTTCAATTGGAGGAGTGACCTCCCGACCCTTGGTATGGCTTACCGTTGACCTATTTTGTCAACAGTAGCAATTGAGTTATAATTTCAAGCAATGTATTTAGTCTTTTACCGGGTCATGTTTAAACTTCAACTTGAGTGAAATCCCGACCCTTGGTATAGCTTTGTTGACCTATGCCCATCAACACTAGCAATTGAGTTGCTTTTTCACCTGGGTCATTTTAAATTTCAACTTGGCGAGTGAGCTCCCGACCCTCGGTATGCCTTACAGTTGACTTATATTTGTTAACATTAGCAATTGAGTTATAATTTCAAATAATGTATTTATTTTTTCACTTGGGTTAATTTTAAATTCCAACTTGAGTGAGCTCCCGACCCTTGGCATAGCTTACTGTTGACCTATGTCCGTCAACACTAGTAACTGAGTTACTGTTTCACCTTGTCACGATGCCGGGTCTTGGCCAGCCCCTTAAACACACACAGAGAGAATAACTACTTTATTGAAGAATAAAAACAGTAGAAAAGGTATTGTCCATAAAAATATCAAAAGTAATCCAAAGGTAAAGAGTCTGTGGTAATGTCCAAAAGCAACTTGGCATGGACGTTTTCCAAAAGCTTGGCAAGGCTCCGCTCAGCAACAGCGGATCAAGGAACAAGGCAAGGCTGCAAGGTACAAGGCACTCCTTGGCAGGCCACAAGCCCAAACTTGGCTACGTGGATCTTAGCTCGCTACACGTCTGTAGATGATAGATGTGGCCGAGGTACTGAGGATTCCCTTGGCGAGGACCCCGACGCTCTAGGCTTCGCCTCCAATCTATGCTTCGGGCCCGCGCCCCCTTTGGCCAGTCTAGGCTGTGGTGCCAGCCCCTCCTGCTAGCCTCAATGCTCTGTCTCCTATCAAAGCTGCGACCTTGCCTCCCAGCACCTGGTTCCCTATCTTCGTGAGAGTCAAACTCCCCATGCGCTTCCATGCACTCATCCTCCTCCATTTCCCACAATCGTTCTTGAGAACCTTGACCCCCCGGTTTCTCATAGCCTTCGCTATCACTGCTTTCTGAACCTCTCTGACCTTCCATATCCTCGTACGGGTCAGGCCATCCATCATCCCAGGCCAGGCTCTCTGTGGGAGAAGAAGGCCCAGCTAACTCATTAACCCCTTCTTCCATTCCCTCCAAATCCTCCTCAGAATCTACCTCAGCTGCTGCTGGTTCTAATGCAAGTGGGACCCCCGGTGCTGCCCCTTGCCCCCCAGGCACGAAAGAGAACTGGGTTGCTACACACCTGGGGTATTTTAAATTTCAACTTGAGGAGTGAGCTCCTGACCATTGGTACGGCTCACTATCTACACGTTTGTCAACGTTAGCAATAAAGTTACTAATTTTAAACCATGAGATTGTCCTTTCACCATTCAACTTGAGTGAGCCCCTGACCATTGGTGTAGATGACCATTGATCTACACTGGTCGGTTAGCATTGGTAATTGGGTTATTGATTTTACGCAATATATTTGTCCTTTCACCTGGGTCATTTTGAATTTCAACTTGAATTTTGAATTTCAACTTCAGGTGCGAGCTCTCGTCCCTTGATATGGCTTACTGTTGACCTATGTTGTCAACTTTACCAGTGAGTTAACAATTTTAAGCAATGTATTTGTCATTTACCTGGGTCATTTTCAATTGTGACATAAAGAGGGAGCTCCCGTTTTCTGGTATAGCTTACTGCTGACCTATGCTTAGCAGCATTGGCTGTTGGGTTATTAGTTTCAAGCAACGTATTTCTTAATTTACCGGAGTTGGAAGTACAGTTGTCTCCAAAGGAGACATGCTCTCTCAGCCCTTATTCATGGCTAGAGAGTTAAACGCTTAACCTTTTCTTAAAAGACCGTACCGTCAGGCCTACGCAGGCACACTCTCTCAGCCTTATAAGCGGCGGGAGAATATGAAAAGTGTGTTTCCTTTTATACAAAAGAGGACTAGTTATTGAAGTCACACCCTCTCAGACTTATAAACGGTTGCCGAGTTCGAAAGCGCCTTTTCTTTAAAACCAAAAAGTTTGGTTATGAAAGTTACACCCGGTCAGCATTATAAATGGCTAGACAGTTTGAAAGTACATTTTCTTTAAAAATAAAAGAATAATAGTCATTGAGTCACACCCTCTCAGCCTTAAAAACGGCTGGAGGTTATGAAAAAGGAGTTTTTTCTTTAAAATACCGGACAATTGGTCATTTCAGTTACACCCTCTCGGCCTTATTAAAGGCGGGGGAGTTTTATGAAGCGCATTTTTTATTAAGACATAGAAAGATTGGTTGTTGAGTTCACCCTATCAGTGTTATAAAGGTTTTGGGTTTTTGAAAAGCGCTTTTTCTTTAAAACAGAAGAAGGTTAGTTGTTTGAGTCACACCCTTTTGCCATTGTAAAGGGCTGGGGAACGTGAAAGCGCGTTTTTTTGTTAAAGCTTAGAAGAATAACTGTGTGAGGTACACCCTCTCAGCCTTATAAAGGGCTTGGGAGTTTGAGAAACGTGTTTTCTTAAAATTATAAGATGATTAGTTGTTGATTTACACCCCTCAGCCTGATAAAGGGCTTGGGATTTTGAAAGGCGTGTTTGCTTTAAAGCATAAGACGATTAGTCATTGGTGTTATGCCCCCTCAGCCTTATGAAGGGCTGGGGAGGTCAAAAAAGCGCTTTTATTAAAACACAAGAGTAGTTGTTTTAGGCACACCCTCTTAGCCTTATAGAAGGCTCAAGAGTTGAAAAGCGCGTTTTCTTTAAAGCATACAGAAGATTAGTTGTTCGGTCATACCATCTCAGCCTTATAAAGGGCTGGAGAGTTTGAAAAGGGCGTTTTCTTAAATTATAAGAAGATTAGTTATTTGAGGCTCACTTTCTTAGCCTTATAGCGGCTAGGGAATTCATAAAGCGTGTTTTCTTTAAAATATAAGACGATTGTTAGTTTGAGTTATACCCTCACAGCCTTAAAACGGCTGCAGAGTTGGAAAAGCGCATTTTTTCCTTAAAACATAAAAGATTAATCGTTAGAGTTACACCCCCCTCAGCCTTAAGAAATGACTGGGGAGTTAAAATAAATAAATAAATAAATAAGACAAAAAATGGCTAGTCGTTTGAGTTACACCTCTCTGCCTTATAACCGGCGGGAGAATTTGAAAAGCGTGTTTCCTTTAAAACACGAGATTACTCGTTTGAGTCATAAACATCTCAGCCTTAACAGGGCTGGAGAGTTTGTAAGTGCGTTTCTTTTTAAAACAAAAGAAGATTAGTCGTTTGAGTTACCCCCTCTCAGCCTTACCCGGCTGGAGAGTTCGAATGGCGCGTTTTCTTTAAAACAGTGAAGGTTGGCTGTTGGGTTGCATCCTCTCGGCCTTATAAACGGCCAGAGAGTTTGAATGCACCTTTTGTTACATTATAAGATTAGTCAGTGAGTTACACCCTCTCAGCCTTAGGAATGGCGGGAGAGTTGGAAAAGCGCATTTTCTTTACAACATAAAAAGATTAGTTTTTAAAGTGACACCCTCTCAGCCTTATATAAGGCTGGGGAGTTTGAAAAACCGTGTTTCCCTTAAAGCAGAAGAAGTTTAATCATTTGAGTTACACCCTCTCAGCCTTACTGGGCTGGAGAGTTTGAAAAGCGCGTTTTTTTCTAGAAGAAGGTTAGTAGTTTGAGTTACACCCTCACAGGTTTATAAACGGCTGGGGAGTTTGAAAGCGCATTTTCTTTTAAACAGAAGAAGATTAGTCGTTAGAGTTACACCCTCTCAGCCTTTTACACGGCTGGAGAGTTTGAAAGTGTGTTTTCTTTTAAACAGAAGAAGATTAGGCGTTAGAGTTACACCCTCTCAGCGTTAGAAATGGCTGTGGAGTTGGAAAGTGAGTTTTCTTTAAAATATAAGAGGAATAGTATTTTGAACACACCATTTGAGCCTTATAATAGGCTGGAAAGTTGGATAAATTTATTTCAGTTGGCAGATGCGTCCAATACATACAATGGATGCTCATATAGTTAGTTACTAGCTATTGGGGGTCAGTCCCATGTGGCTGACACTTGGGGCTGCCCAGTTTCAGAAATTGGCAGGCAGTGCCCGAGGTCACAATCCATGAGTCGGCCATCGACCCACAGCCCAGTTGAAGGGAAAGTGTGAGGATGGCTTTAAAAGGGTCATGTGGGTGAATCGGGCCTGTCTGATGGTAGTGACCAGCCGTCGAGGGGTCCTACATTTCATTTTGGCCGACATTTGGGCCTGGACTCTATTACCTTTTGGAATGGAGGGGTAGACGTGGTCTGCAGCAAACTTGCATTCACGGTCCTTACCCCCTGTTGGTTTGAGGCTCTAAGCTGATACTGGCGGAGTTGTATCCACATCTAGGGGGAACGGCTTTGGCAGGCGTCTTGAGCAAATTTGTACTGTTTGGCTGGCATGGCCCCACATACACATCGTTCGGTCTGCCAATATGCCATCTTGTTGGTGGTACGGCGTGTGGAGGTGTGAGAGTCCTCATAAAGTGGGGAACAAGGATGGGGCCATGCGCTCAACAGTACGGGGGGTAGCACGCTACCTCTTTATCTTGGGCTCGCGACAATGTGTTGTTTGCTGAGCGGTTGGATCGTAATATTGGAATTGGGCAACGTTCCGTTAATCTAACATAGGATAGGGGGTGTTAGGAGTCTCGGTGGGCGATGGGGACTAGGTAGACACCTGTCCCCAATCTGTGGTGGAAAATAGCTAGGGAAAGCCCATAGTCGGTGTGCACCTAAGGCACCTCCTTCAGGGGTGAGGGCCATTAAGTTAACATTCACCTGAAAGATCAAGTTGAGGGGTTAACAAAGTGTAATGGCCCTGGAATGAAAGAGGCTGATCTCAAGATCTTGAGTACAGACCTCTCATTCATTTCCCCAAAAGGGGTTGCCCTGGTTGGATAATCAGGGAATCCAGGTGTTTCACCCGAAATTGATAACGTTAGCCGAGGGGACATGATACCTCGGCTAGAATACACCTTGATTCCTGACACCTTCTGAGTTAGACTTAAGGAAATTTAAATAGGTAACTTTAAATAAAAGTTGCTCAATTTGAACCCAATACTTTGTGTGTCGTCTCTTTTGTTCAGGGGGTTGGAGGGCAACAGGATTTCCCTCGTAGCCAAAGGCTAAAGAGGGAGAGGATTTTGACCCCCTCCCACGGAGAAAGAGGAGGTTCTTGGACCCTCTTGGAGGCAGGGGGCGTGGCCTCCCTTTAGGAAGGCCAGCCTCCTGAGAGCTCAGTTGGAGCTCTGCACTCGGAGGAGTCGGTCGACCCACCACTCCCGCCCTTTAGCAGTAAAGATTTTTGATCGCTCTTTAACTAAGAGGATCGGGTGAGGAATTTTCTCCCCTGCCACCTTAATTGTGGAGGGGAGTTTTTTGCCTACCCCTTTACGTTGTAGGGGCTAGTAAGGGGAGCGGTATGTATTAAATAGGCTTAGCGGAAAATAGCTAGGGAAAGCCCATAGTCGGTGTGCACCTAAGGCACCTCCTTCAGGGGTGAGGGCCATTAAGTTAACATTCACCTCAAAGATCAAGTTGAGGGGTTAACAAAGTGTAATGGCCCTGGAATGAAAGAGGCTGATCTCAAGATCTTGAGTACAGACCTCTCATTCATTTCCCCAAAAGGGGTTGCCCTGGTTGGATAATCAGGGAATCCAGGTGTTTCGCCCAAAATTGATAACGTTAGCCGTTGGAGCATGATAACCCGGCTAGAATACACCTTGATTCCTGACACCTTCTGAGTTAGACTTAAGGAAATTTAAATAGGTAACTTTAAATAAAAGTTGCTCAATTTGAACCCAATACTTTGTGTGTCGTCTCTTTTGTTCAGGGGGTTGGAGGGCAAAAGGAATTGTACACTTTACTTACATTGTTATTTATTTATTTATTTAATTACTGAATGTTTATACCGCCTTTCTCAAACAATGGCGACTCAAGGCAGTTCACAATCGGCAGCAATCCGATGCCATAATAATAACAGTGAAACATAATTATGAAAACAGTTATAACACAGTTCAACATTAAAGATATAAAAACCATAATATCTATAAAACAGGTCCTCAATGTCTCTTAACTGAATTCGTGATCCAATTACATTCTTCACAGCCACAGCATCTTCCTCCATTTGCTTAGTAATTGACTGAAGATTTACAGCCAGAAAAACAAAAACAGAAGCAACTTCAGTTTCTGAGATTTGTGTCCTTATCCATTAATTTTATTTCTCATAAGTATGAATCCCTCTCCACTGATGTTTCAATCACAGATTCCTCAGAGGCCAAGAGCCATGGGGCAGATTCATATCAAGAAATATTCTAATATCTAGGCTAATCTATTGAAATTATAATATATCATATAACATTATATTATATTATTTATTATATTATTTTATTTTGTTATAAAATTATTATACAATAATAATAACAACCACCAATATATTTGGAGGTTTACTTAGGAGCTTAAGTTTCACTTTCCTGTCATCTACAGCAAAACAAGGGGACTACGGAGATTTAGAATAGAAGACACAATACACTTTGAAGGTATCCAAAGGTTATTTTCTATCAAGGAGAGTACATTCCACTAAAATGAACTACAACTCAGAAGTACCAGTTCAGTCCATTTACCTTGAGTTATTCACTAGGTGTGTTGGTGAGGACAGTGGAGAAGAACAGCTTCATAGCAGACCAATTTATTTTTCATGCCTTGGAATATACAAGTTGAAGGCATCACTCAGCGCATGATAGATTTTATCCTAGAAGGCATACATTCCCTCCTTTCACTTCCTTCACTGCCAGTGACAAGAGTTCATTTTAGAAATTTATCATCACAGGTTGATGACAGAAAGGTCAGAACCGCTAATATATTTTGTGCATTTTATGGAGAATAATCACATCATAATAGGGCACAACAAAGAAAAAAGAACCTCATCCTGAGCTGGAGGAACATGGAGTATTCTCTGGACTTGAATCTATGAACCACTTTCCCATCAAATGTGGTCAAAGGGTCAAGAACAATTTTCTGAACATCACCTCATTCATCTAAATAAATGGGGTGGATGGAAAGACACACTGACCCTTATTGCTGCCTACACATTTTAATTGAATCTGGGGAAGTCATGCTAAACTGTTTTTCTAAGCCATAAGTATTACTTATGAGCAAAGTGAAATGTTATTCAGCTTCATAATTCAAAAAGAATGTTACTTTATTAAAGATCATTAACACAATTAATATAATATAGTAGATCTACGTTCTGGTCGGTGTCTCAAACTAGGAATATTCATAAGACTCAAGGCTAGAGTTCAATATTCAAAGTTAATGACACACTACAAATATCAAATCACTCCAGAAAGGTCACAAATCTACCCTACTACTCCTTCCATATAATAAATAATAAATTAGAAGATCTGGCTGCAACTCCATCCCAGGCTGCTTATGGATTGGGTATGGGACATGAATAGAAAATATATGACTAACAACTACACCCCTGAGCTGGTTATCACCAATTAAGCTGTAAATTGGCATGAGCACACTATATCAGAAGCAATATGCAGGCATTTCTCCCAGAACCTCCACACATGTCCTCCTAAAGGACAGTAGCACCAACACAGTATTTATAGTGATTGTCAGTTATATAATTGCTCTCATTGCAAACTCAGAATTACCCATACGTAAGCATCAATTGGGGACAGTGGGGAAAACATTGCTAAGCCTATATAAGTGGACCTTATGGGTCTAGAATTTAGGTTTTGAAAGCTGGAAATATTGGATTGAATTAAATAGAACACCATGCAGTTTTTTTGCCTATGTTTGCACAACCTGAAAGGGTGTTGGAGTGCGGGCACATACACAATCCCAGTTTCTGGTCTTCTCTCTGCCTGCAAAGATCCTTCCTATGTTTATTCAGAAATTCTGAACAGAGCTTCTCATAATGTTTGTTTGATTTGAGGTTTGCTTCAAGGCACCTCTATGGGCAGACACTATAATCCAGTTCAAAGCTGGCTCAAAGCTGGGTATTCACAAAACATAAACCCAAATTACGCAATGCAGCACACATCAATCCAGGAACAATGCATTAAAAAACTCACCAGAAAGCCCAGAACAAGCCACTGCAGTTGAGTACATGGGTGGACAAATTGACATGGATATGCACATCAACACACCTCTGTGGAGTGGTTATTGGGGGGCATTTTCTTTATTACTTTTATAAGGGTTCTGGGGGCTTGGGGAGGGGGATAGGGCCTCCAGACGTTCTCTCGGGCTAGCCCCGAGAGAATGTCTGGACACCCTCCCCAGAAAGTGTGCAGCCCCAGAAACATTTGCATTTTTTAAAATGTAAATGCTTCTGGGATAAAGGCATGTCTGGATCCTGCCTAAGGAGATGGGTCTGGCAGCTTAACAATACATTGCCAATTACTTTTAAAGTAAGAGAAGCACATAGGGAAGTTTCTAATATGTATACATGCTACATTCCTGTGA